>JAOTBA010000002.1:13131593-13150324 GCA_025629845.1 Erythroxylum squamatum
GAAACCCTTTACCTACACCACATTCCGCGACGTTTTTTGTGACGTTTTTTAAAACGTCGCAGAATGTATTCTGCGACATTTTTTGGACATTCTATGACGTTTTAAAAACGTCGCAGAATGCTTTGTTTTCTTGTAGTGAAAAAACTTGCAAAATAAAAAATCTAATACTATCGCCTATTATTTAACATTTGGCAACAATTTTCAAAAAATGTCGCCAAATGTTTCAATAACTACAAAAGACGTTGATTTGGCTTAAGCTAAAAGTAAAAAACCTGGGCCCCCCTTCCTTAAACCTTCTGTGTGCCTCTCTTCTCTTCGTTTAATTTTTTCTTCTTCTATCACTGTCGATCGAGGTTAGTTGCATATGCTTTAGTCTTGGTTTTTTTTCCTACATTCATTATTGTTGTTATATTCCTTGATGTTGGTCAGTTTTATGAATGTTGTTTGGGTTTATCAGTTTTATGAATGTTGTTTGGGTTTATTTGGACTGCTAGTGATTGAATGTTTATTTTAATGTGCTAATGTTGGTGAAGAAAGGGAAAAGATATAATTTTTTGTAGTTAGTTAGGGGTGAATTTTTGAAGCCTATAAAGTGTTTGATGAAAGTTCTCTTAGGGATGAAATCAAATTAAAAGGTTAATTAAGTTCATTTAACATAAAACTTGGTCAATGGAATGAATTTATATAATTTCTTCATATACATATTTAATTAATTTGAGTACTAAAAAATAGATTCTTTAGATAAAAAATTTGATCCTATCAATGTGCATTCTATAGGAAAGTCCAATGTTTCATGTGACATTTATGAATATCTAAGACATTTAACAATTAATTGTCAATTAATGAACTCTTTTCTTTAAGATTTATTTGTTAAATAGGATAAACCTGTTAATCAACATTGTTCCTAGAGTTTTGGTAAATTTTCAATTTATTTAATTATATGCGATATTATTTTACTTATTTAAAGATTAATTTCACGTGTACTTATTATTCACAGACGAAGATAAATATCGTCGATATCGGCAACCCTGATATTTCAAACTGTCACGTTACTTTTGAAACAAAGGACCAAGGATCATCGTTATCGACTGCATAAATATCACAAATCTTTTCCTTCGGATGAAGAGACAAGGAGACATGTTTCGGAACGAATGTCTCAAGAAAATTGAAATAGTTTGTGTGATTATTGAGCCTCTCCTAACATTCAGGTTTGTTTTTTTTTCTCTTCACATTCTTACACAATTTAATGACTATTACTTTTCTTTATTTAGGAGGTGAAAAAGCCTAAGTTAATAGAGGAAAAATGAAAACTCCTCACAACCAAGGCTCCAAATCTTTTGTTGTCCTATGAAATAGACATATAAGTTCTTTATTTACAAGTTATAATTATATCAGTAAACACAATATCATTTATTGTGTTTTATTATTATTTTTTCATAAAATAGAGTCGGAAGGAACTACATGAAGAAGAGTATGATAGGATCACATTCTATAAACTGACACACTATAAGGAAGGTAAAGGCTGGATGTCTGAAAAAGCGCATAACAATTATGTAAGTATTAAATTTTGTTTAAAATTTAAGTTTATTTATTTAGTAATACTAACTAATATAAATTGAATATTGATTTTCTTTTTTAAAATTTAGAATAAGATGCAGGAGTTGTTGTAAACATCAATGTTTGACGTAAATGAGCCAAATCAAGATGACATTTGCAACAAGGTACTTGGTACATGATCTGGATATCAAAAGGCTTAGATTTGGCTAAGCCAACTGCTTCATCCTCAACAAAACCAACATATGTTCAACTGTCTTAAAAGGGAAAAAAAAAGTCCCTAAAAAAAAGGTGGTCAAGCATGAAGGGTATCTAAGAAAATTACTTGGGCCAAATTATGTAAGCAGTGAAGATGAAGACGTGTCTAAGTGATTAATTTAGTATTTGTATTTTTTATTTTTTATACAAATATTTTTGAAGTTGTAATTAAAATTTTGTACATGATCTAATCTAGCAACATTTTATTTTTAATATACAATGCTTCTAATTTTTAATTATTTTTGTATTATATTTTTGTATAATAATTTAACAAAAAAATTTAAATATTATATACAACAATATGGATTCAAAATGTCACAAATAATTATAATTAACATGGTATAATATTTAGTTAAATGTATATTAAAAATTTGACTACATTTTCAAAAACGTAGCTAAAAGTTTTTGACTAAGTTTTAGAAAACGTAGCTAAAAGTTTTCTGCTACGTTTTTAAAAACATTGCTAATACTTTTTGGCTATATTTATAGAAACATAGCTAAAAATCTTTTAATTACGTTTTGGAAGACGTAGAAAATAATCTTTCGCTACAAAAATATTTTGTAGTGAAAATATATTAAATCGTTGCTAATATTTTTCAACTGCGAAAATGAAGCGTAGGCAAAATCTTTTAGTAACCAATATGGAAAAACTTCATCTATAATTCTTAGCTATGATAATTTGGTGACATTTTTAACAACAAATTTAAATCATCGTGAATTATTATTAGCAACTATTTTTGAACTTTTAGCTACCATCCATTATGTTGTGGAGCCTTGATTTGGCATAAGTTAACTTCATATAATAATTAATCAACATGTCGATATAATAAAATACTTCTATAGAATAAAACTTAGCACGAGAAGTACAACATTTGTATCATCGAAATCAATTAGATGTGATGGCCGAATCAAGTCAATCAACTCATCAAGGTGCAAAATATACGCAAATGTCATTCCAAAATCACTAAAAGTGGAAAAACCATTCCAATGTCAACTTCATACAGATCTCTTGGACTCAAGGTGGAACGCTCACCCTAGGCGCCCCCACACTCCGGCCTGACATTGTGTGAGGGAGGTAAATCACGGTCTGATCCCAGCCAACTTTTCGGAAAGGCGGCCCAGTGCTCGGTGCGCACAAGGAGTCATCACATTGGATAAACTCCCACACTGCCGCTGCCGAGACTCGAACCCGAGACCTTGGACTCACTTTCCTTCCCAATGACCAACTAGGCTACCCGCGCAGGCTTACAGATACTAAAATCTGTTAAGACTAAATGTTATTTCAACTACTTAGTTGTGAGAATTAGAAGTCATGTGCAGATGCTTAAAATCTTCAAGACTAAACTTATTATCGCTATTACCATCACCAATTGGATCAACCTTGTTATGAAATGATCAATAATGACGAAACATATATGGATGAAAGAAGAAACATAAATGGATTGTAGTTGTAGGTCACATTTTTTTGCTAACTAAAATGAAGATATCAGTCGACTTGCAAGTTGAAGTTGTTTCCATACATACTCTTCTTTCTTTAAGATTTCAGCCTCATCAAATGCTTGTTGCAGCTTGAAAAATTAAAAAGACGAGCCAGTGGGGGAGCAACGGGTAGGTCGTCATCCTCAAGAACTTCATTAACCAGTTTCAGTCAATGTCATGAAAGGATTGATCCACATTTTATAAATGAGAAGTTAGAATCAAGGATAACATCATTCATTCATGTTAACTCACAAATCAAACACCAATTTAGGGATTTTACGGATCATTCCTATGAGATTTTAACTTTTAAAGATATTGTCAAGAGTGATTATACTAGCCTATGCATACATGTATCAAACAACTCACCTATATAATTCAAATTCTTTGCAATTACCATGATAGGTACATTATCTAATTTGTGACCTTTTATTAATCCTCACATCCACATTTAGGCGCTTCTCAAGAAATATAAAAAAATAAATAAATACAGCTTGTCAACTTTTGTCAGAAATTTGAAGTTTACGCATAGAATAAAGCAGACTTCAGCAAATTTCTTCAATTTGCAAATTGAGCTGCCTCTTACAATTTGCGAACTTGAAGGGAAAATGCAAACACTACAACAACAACAGCTAAGAGTGCCGAGGAAGCACACCTATAACCTATTGCAAGAAGACAAGAGCATATTTATTCAACAAAGTGGTCAGAATCATCAGAATCCTCCTCTGATGTCAATTCTGAGCCATCTTGCTCTGTATCATCATCTACTTCATCAATCCTAGCTGCTCTACTAGCTGTTATCTTTGTCAGGGCTGCCGTCTTGCTTGCCCTCTGTGACCGAGCTCCTGTAGTCCCTTGAATGCTTGAAACAGATTTGGTAGTTGAGATCTCTTCATCAGAAGAGGTCTCTTCTTCACATCTAACTCGTCTCCTGGAACGCGATGGCCTGGTTGACCTTGAAGGAATCACAGGAGTTTGTTGGATTGCATCAGAACTAGCAAGGTCTACGGTTGATTCTATTTCCAAACTCCCTGTGATTGTATAAGAAGGGTCAATATAAAGGAAACAATAGAATGTAGTTGTACCATTGACATTTCATGTATAATTAATTATTGGAGTAGCAGACCAAATGGGCCATCCAGTGCGTGAAGTTACTGTTTATATTTTTCCACTTGCTTTTCTACTATATTTTCTCAACAAGTCATCAGAAATTATCGTCACTAATTATATATCATGTCAAATATCTGTCTTACTAAAGAACTATACCCAGAATACGATTAGCATGGTCTTCCAACAGCTCCTCATCAGGTTGCATGTCCAATAATTTAAGTCGCCCAGCCATCTGCTTTAACTCCTTAGCAAGGTCTTTATCTGCTGATACAGATTCAGCCACGGCATTTAACAGCTTCCTCATCAACTTTATTGCTCCTTGTTCCGAAGATCTGAAATGAAGCAAGACAAGTACTCTACAGAGGGATATGATATACGACCTCTCCGCAGGTGTCTTCTTTCCATTGAAGCTTGCCACCTGAAAATGAGAACACAAGGGCAACATATAAAGGAGTAACATGCTTTCAAATGATACTTTCCAAATGATATCTGTCTAAACTGGGTTTCTCAACCTAAGAAGCATATACATATACACATAAATATATGACATATACTAGCATTTTACGTCACAATGCATACAGTAATAAGAATGCAGCAACCTTGAAACAGAGATTACTTTAAACCTAAAGATGATAATAATTTAGAGTATATGCAATCAGCAGATTAAGTAACCAAAGCATGGATAATAAATTTGAAATGGTAAATTGTTTTCCCAAGTGAAAGTAAGAGACCCGTATTCTGTAGCTAAGCATGGATTTTCATAAGAGATCCGTGTGGTCTTTTGAATCTCCAGTCTCAAGATCTAGCAGTTAGATAAGGCTCCAACAAGATTCATATCAATCGGTGTCAAAGCCACTCACCCTTTCTACTTACATTGTACAAGACAGTAGGCTATCTGATGTGATGTAGCAGATTACATCATCTCCAGACTGTGTCAATAGTAAATGACAAACGCTAGTTCTATATTTCCTGGTTTCATATCCTTTGCGCTTTAGTACAGGTTCATTATCCAAATATTACGAGTCTATTGTGATTGCCTAACACTAGCTTTATATTCCTGAGCTCATACCCTGTATGCAAAAGAATAGCAACCAGATTCCCCCTTTTTTGTCAAAAAATTTTTATACCACAAAGTCTATGATGCCTTGTCGAACAAGGCAAAACATCCATACGGTCTAAGTAATGCAACTTGAGATGTTCGCCAACCCACTACAAGCAAACTCGTTGCTCCTGCAACTCCCATTTGATTCTATGTCCAATCTAGGACCAAAGCTAAAAACTAACAGCTATAGTTACATCGATAATTTGAGAACATTATAACATAAGCCAAGTCATTAAACAAAAATTTAAGATTCGTCATTTCAGGAACCATATTATGTCAGAACAAAAGTTTCAGTAGCAAAAGCACACCTCTACAGCTATGCGTATTGCAAGTCCCTCCTCCCCACATTCAAGAGAAGGTCGGATAGAGTTGTCTGCAATTTCTGTCAAGTCTGTGTCTGCATTTTCATCCTGTTTTTCATTCTTTGCAGTATATAAAGGAGCCTGCATCATCTGCACCATAAATCGAGATGCTTGGACAGCACGCTTTCGCAGATTAGACACCACAAATGCAGATCCACCAGCATTCCCATAGATACCAGGCCACATTGAACGCATGACTGGAATGAAGGCCTTAGACAGACATTTCTGCATTTAGAGAACGAAAAAATATTATTGAAGTTGCATTTTAATAAAATCATCCACTAAGAAACAGTCATGTTAGAGAAACCCACCTTATGATTTGCTGAGAGGGAAGAGTAATGGTCAAAGAAAACAGATAAGCATTGTTTAAGCCTGGCGAAGAACTTCAAAGTGTCATCATTAACATGAGGGTACTAACAACCTAGGCAACAAGCAGGGAGAATTTTACCTTATCAGGTCTTTTGTTTCGTCGCTGAAATACAGATTAATGAGCTTTTCTAAGAGCAAAGGGTGAAAAGAAGTTGATATGCTTGGATAGCTCTCACTAAGGAGAAGAACCTTAGAAAAACCCTCACCAAGAATAGCTTGTACTGTCTCATTATCATCATTTGGTTCAAGCTGATCTGAACGTTTAAGATCAAGACCAGCAAATAAAAGTTTGATTGAATCAATACTCAAAAGCTCATCAGTATCCAAGCAATCTACAGATTTAACTGTCATCTTCTCATCCAAAAATTGATAAGTGCTTTCGAGCCCTAGCACCCTGTTAATTTCTTGAGGACCATGCCACATAAGTAGATCAATTAATGCCTTACACGCCATAATGCTAATCATAATGGGACCCTTGGCAAAAGATAATCTTAACTGCTGCACCAGCTCTTTGCTTGGCTGTTTCTCCAACAAACCATATAGGCCAAGACACCTGATAGTAACCCTCTGCACATCAAAGTGAACATGTTTTGCCTGCATAAAAATGTCGTCGAGTTCTTAACAGCTTGAAATAAACCGTAAAATATGGCATAGTCATTACATGAGTTGGCCATAAAGTGTGATGCTTGCTCAAAGTGGAATTGAATGTTGATTTACAGCATATCTCTGTGCTTTCTTCCCAGCATAAGAAAGAAGCATACTTTTTATCCATTTATAAGCTCAATACTGTAAGAACTATAGTTGAACCTTAGTGATCTTGAAAACCATAAGGAAAGGACAAAATAAAAGTAGGAAATGAAAACAGTAGTATGTAATTGGTCATACCCCCGGAAGCAATAGAGAATGCAGAAGTTCAACTGGATCAATAGACTTTCCTTGAAGCAAGTGGAATGATTTTGCACTTTCCAAGAGGAGGCCAGTAACAGCGAGACAGTGCATCCACTGCATAAAGTCGGCTGTTCTCTCCCTGCAAGGTTGTGCAAGCCCTTCTATAACCCCTATAGTGACCTCTTCAAATTCACCAGTAGCAGCATGGACTTTCCTTGCCAAGTTGGACACTGCTTGAGCCCAGTCTCTGTCACCACCAAGGTTTATGCCATCACCAATGACAACTGCATTCCCTTCCTCATCCACTTCATAATCAAGAGATTTGAGTAATAGATCCTGCACAAATGCACTAGCAACTTTCCTGCTTGTAAAGTCTGAAAAATCTAGCATGGTACCAAGCAATAGTAGCTGTCGAGCTGCAAAGCGATGATTGGCTCCTGGAAACAGTAATGAACGTATCAGAAATAGTATTATTAACAGAAAAAGTGTGTTTCAGTTTGTGACCTACCAGCACGAATATGAGATTGAACCAAAGCTACATAATCTGATACTGTTGCGGGAAGTATTCTCTCAAGTAGGTCATTGGTGTCAGAAGCTTCAGCTGCATATACTGCAGCTTCCGTGCCCATTGTAGCAGCAGCATTTGAGCCTTTGGCCTAAACAAACACATTTGATAGGGGGGGGGAAACAGTAATAGCAAGAACTTCATGATAAAAAATAATATCACTGATGCAACTAAAATCCAAACAATCTTTTATAGCCTAACTTCAGAGCCCAAGGCAGTTATATACAAGAGTATCCAAAAATGTGTGCAGAATTACCACAGAGAATGTTTTAGAAGGATAGCAATACTGATTCTAATGTCCTAGAGAATCACTGACTGGCTTTGATAGGACCAATATACTGATTCTACTGTCCTACAGAACCACTTGCTACTTTGAGGACAACTATCTCTTTCTAATGTGAAGAGGACTTGAAGAATCCTCGCAAACCTTAGTTCCTATTGGAATTGACGTTTCAAATTGAAACTTCAAGCATAATCAAATTGGTCATTAGTTTGTTACACCAGTAAAAAATTGTTGCTACAAAACAATTGATGAAGCAAAGAGTTACAGTAGCTGTGAAGAAGCTGCAATGAGGAACAGAGGCAGTCATAGATCCCAAGCTACTTAGTCCAGGAGCAACTATTTTGAATTCAAGTTATTTTGACTACCAACTTGGTGGATGACCAAGTTGATGGCCTGATTGTCAAGTGCAATCAGAAGCAACCTGAAGAGAATGGAGCAAAACAGGTCTGCTGTTGAAATCGAATAGAACAATGCTGGTTTTTGAGTCCTTCGCTGGTTTGTCCAAAAATCCAAGCCCTTAGTCTAGTTCCCAGTTTATCCAGCCACAGTGCGACCTTTGTAAGTGAGTTTAATTCATGTTGAAATGATTTAGATAATACAATGGCTGGTTACAGTAGTAGTTACAAGTTTGTGGAAGTTGGTGTAAGAATAAACATGATAGTCTTTGCTTATCTGCTGTGTCTAAATAAAGGCAGGGGATTAGGACTGAAGTAGCCTTAATTTTTGCCTTCTATGGTTACGTTTGTATATAAATCAAGATTAATGAAAAGAAAACACAAAGACCCTCATTTTCCAGCTCCATCTTCTCCTTCTGCTATTCTTCTGCTGCCGTGTTGTGCGTGCTGCAACCTCTGGAATTGCTTCTGTTTCTATATTTTAAAGGTTCTAGGCTTCTGGCATTTAAACACAATTTCTGCCACTTCTAACCAGCCTATTTAAAGGCGCAGTATTATATTTCAGAATCTATGGACTAGTTAATTTTTGTGACAGGTATAAGGTAAAAGATGTACGCGAATAATGCAAACAATAACTTATAAAGTTCTTCAGGTTTCCATGTGTGCTCTCTATATTACATGTTACATTTCCTTTATTAAACCATAGGCATAAAAATATGCAAGATACGGGGACATATTTCATGGAGTGGCAACTGCACTTCTACAGTCTTATTAACAGTCCACAATTAAAACTCCACCTTAGTATAAACTAATTAAGAATACCAAATGCATGATTATTCAAGCTGAAACTACCCCAAGATTCAAAGCAGTCAAAAAAGAATTATTCTAGCAATCTTCTGTTTTAAAAGCAAACAAAATTTTTGTTGATTGCTATGATGCAGCATCGTTTGGGAGGGAACCACTATTTACATTTATCCCTTGTTTATCAGGATAATGAAATAGAACCTAGTTAAATATAAAGTAGGATATCAGGATAATGAAAAAGAACCTAGTTAAATATAAAGAAACAATCATGAATGGGAATGAAAGATGAAAAATGCGCTTACTTGGGCTTCAGCCTCCAGGTGCATGCACACATTCTTCCAGAAAAGAGCAAGTTCCGGTTCCATCAGCTGAGTGTTAGAAGCAAAATCTGCAGCTTCGCCTTTCAAAGAATAGAAGAATAACTTAGGGAACAAAAAGGAATCCAATAATCTAGAAGCTCAAACTTATAAACCAAGAAAATTATACATAGATTCATCTTCAGGCAACTAACCTGAATCCCTCAAAAGGATTCATTTATTTTAAGCTTACTGCAATAGTCGTTTGATACAAGTTGATTGGCAAAGAACATCAAATTAGAAACATTAGATACTTCCACTAAACATAACTAATTGAGGTTTTTTGATAGAAAACTCTAGCTTAATCAGCTTAAGAGTTGTATATTATTTAGTAAAATCAGTGCCGGGCACTGCTAGTACAAGTAAAATACCCAGAACACTGTCTAAACCAGAGCAATACTGCTCCTCAGGGAGAATATCTATTCTCTCTGCCCAATTCAATATCTTACTTCTGCCTGCCCTCTCACTGCCCCCCTCCAGCACAACTAAAACCCCCCAATTCTCACCCCTTCTCACCATTCTGTTATGCCAGCTCACTCCCTCTAACAAACTCCCCCTCTCTGCTCTCTTTCTTCCTTCTCGAATACACTCTCCACACACTAGGCTTATTCCCCCCTCTACCCCTTCCTTGGGCGGTCCTAAAATTACTCCCCTCTAAAAGAACAACCTTGTCCTCAAGGTTGAAATGAGGAAATTGACTGCGGATAACCATCTCATCCTCCCAAGTAGCGTTCTCTATAGGTTTGTCTTTCCATTGGATCAGCCACTGACGGATCGAAGTTCCAGCCTTAGTGAGTTCCTTGCTAGCTAGCACCGCTTCTGGTTCAATGATCTCTTCCAATTCCACCTCCAACCCTTCAGGTAGGTTAGGTTCCACGGAATAGTTGCCCACTGCCCTCTTGAGCTGTGATATATGAAACACTGGATGGATTCTTGAATGTGGAGGTAATTGAAGCTTGTAAGTGACAGCTCCATATTTCTCCACAATCTGAAATGGACCATAAAATCTAGCTGATAACTTCTGGTTAATTCGCTTGATTACCGACACTTGCTTATGAGGCCGAAGTTTAAGGAACACCCACTCTCCTACTTGGAAACATGAAGAAGTCCTTCTCTTATCAGCTTGTTTCTTCATCTGCTGCTGTGCCCGAATCAGATTGTACTTCAGCTGATTCAAGGCTTCATCCCTCTCATGCAATTCACTAGCTACAGCTTCTACCCTTGTCTCCCCTTGTGAATATCGAACCAATGGAGGAGGTTTCCTACCATAAACCACTTCGAATGGAGTTGACCCCGTAGAAATGTGAAAAGTGGTGTTGTACCACAATTCAGCCCATGCAATCCACAAGGACCAAGTTCTTGGTTGTTCGGAAGCGAAACACCTCAAGTAAGTCTCCAAACATCGATTTAAAACTTCCGTTTGCCCATCCATTTAAGGATGGTAAGCGGAGCTCATTTTCAGCCTTGTACCCTGCAAACGAAATAATTCTTTCCAAAACATACTCACAAACAGAGGGTCTCGGTCACTAACTATAGATTGAGGGATTCCATGTAAACGAACCACTTCTTTAAGGAACACTTCAGCAACTGTTTGTGCAGTATATGGGTGTCTAAGGAGAATGAAGTGGCCATATTTTGACAATCTGTCCACAACCACCAATATAGCTTCATACCCCTTGGATTTAGGAAGCCCTGTAATAAAGTCCATAGCAATATCTTCCCAAACCTGATTCGGAATGGGCAAAGGCTGAAGCAACCTAGCAGGAGATGTAGCAGCATACTTCTGCCGCTGACAAGTATCACAAGCCCGCACAAATTCCTGAACACACTTCTTCATACCAATCCAATACAAATTGCTAGCAATTCTTCTATAAGTTCTTAGGAACCCGGAATGTCCCCCCATTGGAGATGAATGAAACTCCTGTAAAAGAGTGGGAATGTACTCCGAAGAGGCTGAAATCACCAATCTCCCTTTGTGCCTTAATACTCCTTGCTGCCATGTAAACCCTGGTCTAGCATGAGGATTCTGCTGTATATCCTTAATAATATCACATAGAGTAGAGTCTTGTTGCACCTCTAGCTGTAAGTTTCGGCTCTCAAGCCATTGAGGATAGGAAATGATGGTCTTTAGGTCCCCTTCATCATACCTCCGTGATAGGGCATCAGCTACCTTATTTTCAGGGCCCGGCTTATAAACAACCTCAAAATGATAGCCTAGAAGCTTGGCCATCCAACATTGTTGATCCGTGGTAGTCACCCTTTGTTGCAACAAATGACGTAAACTCTTTTGATCAGAAAACACCACAAAGGACCTCCCTAATAGATAATGGCGCCAATGATGTACCGCTAGTACCAAAGCCATTAACTCCTTCTCATAGGCTGACTTAGAGAGATTCCCCTCCGAAAGTGCTTTACTAAAATAAGCTATGGGCCTCCGATTTTGCATTAACACTGCCCCTACTCCTTTACCCGACGCATCACATTCAATCTCGAAGGGTTGGGCAAAATTAGGGAGAGCTAATACTGGGGGTGTGGTCAATATCTTCTTTAAAGCTTCAAAGGACTCTAAAGCCTTTGCATGCCAATGGAACCCTTCTTTCTTTGTCAAATCCGTCAATGGTTTAGCGATTTTACCATAGTTCATGATGAACTTACGGTAATAGCCGGTCAACCCCAAAAAACCCCTTACTCCTTTAACATTTTGCGGAACTGGCCACTTCTCTACACTCTGAATCTTCCCAGGATCAACTGCTACACCCTCTCCTGAAATGACATGACCCAAATAATCAACAGATCGTCTCCCAAATGCACACTTGTCCCGATTCACCACAAATTGATTTTGCTTCAACACCTCCAACACTTTTGAAAGATGTAGCAAGTGTGTCTCCCAATCCATGCTATATACTAGAATATCGTCAAAGAAGACCAAAACAAACCTTCGAAGGAAAGGTCTGAAAATATCATTCATAGCCGATTGGAAAGTGGCCGGTGCGTTGGTCAATCCGAACGGCATTACGATCGTAGTGACCATCATGTGTTCTGAAAGCGGTTTTGTGAATATCATCCTCCAAGACCCTGATCTGATGATATCCCGCTTTGAGATCTAGTTTAGAGAAAACATAAGCGCCATGCAATTCATCTAGCAGTTCATCCACAACCGGAATTGGATATTTGTCCGCTACGGTAACCTTATTTAAGGCTCTGTAGTCCACGGACATCCACCACGACGCATCTTTTTTCTCACCAAAATTACTGGACTTGAATAAGCACTTGAGCTAGACCGGATAATTCCCAGCTGAAGCATCTGTCGAGTCTGCTTCTCAATCTCATCCTTGTGATGATGAGGGTATCGATAAGGCCGCACACTGATTGGACCTTGTCCCGGTTGTAAAACTATAGCATGACAGTGATTCCTCTGAGGGGGCAGTCCCTGAATTTCTCTAAAAACTTCTGGAAAGCTATCCAGAATTTGCTTCAATTCCTGTTGTTCTCCACTGTCCATGGGTAGTTGAAACCCCTCCTTATTCCCTTCTAACTCCACCGATGGCACCCTCTGCTGTAAACTTGCCAATAACCCATGCAAGGATGCTGGACTGTTGTCTCTTCCTTCCCTCTTCTGCTGTTCTGTTTTATTGTCAGCCTTACCACACAACTCTACCATCTGCCCTTCATGCTGAAACTGCATAGTCATGTCTTTCCAATCTACCATGACTTTCCCTAAGGTTTGCAGCCAAGCAACTCCCAAAATGACATCCATTCCGCCCAAGTCTAGCATATATGCCTCCACCTTCCAATCCAGATTTGCTAACTGAATAGGAACCCCAACACATTTCCCCTTTGTCATCACCTTGTGCCCATCACCCAATCTGATTCCCAGGTTTCTAGTACATACTGTCGTCAAACCCAAACCAGTAGCCAATTCGGGAGAGATGAAGTTGTGGCTTGCCCCACTATCCACTAACACCACGATAGGAACCCCGAAAATTTTCCCTTCTAACCTCATGGTCTTGGTTTCAGACGTCGGAGCATTGTATACGCCGAAAACTCCCATAACCCGACACTCCAAAGCCACATCATCCACTTTGTCTTCTTCCTCCATCTCCACTGCAATTATTTCCCCATCCTCATTAAGTGTCTCATTTTCGTCCAACACCAGCAACCGAAGTTGGCTCTCGGCACACTGATGCAAAGGATGAAAACGTTCCCCACACTGAAAACACAACCCCCTTGCCTTGCGGTCCATAAGCTCTTGGTAAGAGATATGGCGCAACCCTCTATTTCTCCCAGCTGGAGGCCTCCTGTCGATATCGACCCTCATCACCTGCGACGCTGGAGCTGGCTGAATTGGCGTCTGAACATTGGAGCGGTACCCAGGAGCGTCACGGGTTCTACCCACTCCATATTCCCCTCCTATCAGTGCTCGACCCGTGTGATTGGAGTGACCCGGGTCCAGTCGACTCGGGTTGGCCCGAAAATGGGTCTGATTCTTAAACCCAGCTTCCCGACGTTGACCCCATGGTCTATGACGCAATCGCCAACCTTCTTCACCGCACACTTCCTCTTCCATTGCTCTGGCGATTTTCATCATCTGGTACCGATTAACTGGGTTGAAGGTACGCACCCTTCTCCTGATATCGGATCTCAGCCCACTCATAAAATATCCCATGAACTGTTCTTCCGGAAGTCGACCGACTTGAGAAGAGATGAATTCAAAAGCCTCAATGTATTCATCCACGGTTTCGGTTTGTTGAAGATCAGAGAGTTCCTCAAACGGGTTTTCAAACTTCCTTCCTCCATAACGATCGATCAACGCCTTCTTAAAATTTTCCCAGCTCAAGGCTTGCTCCGTCTCCCGTAAAAGGTTAAACCAGTGGATAGTTGAGCCCTCCATGCTTAAGAGGGCGAGTTTGACCTTTACATCCTCTGAAGTATGATGGACCTCAAAGTATACTTCAGCTCGAGTTATCCAACCAACGGGGTCAGACCCATCAAACATGGGTAGCTCCACTTTTCTTACTGACATCCTATACTCATCCATGTCTGCCGAAGACTCCCCAGGTGGTCTGGAATGTTGCGGAACTGGGGTGTTCCGATCACCCATTGGCGTCTGCTCATTCCTTACTGTATCGCTCCCCTGGCCCTCCTCGGGTCTCTTACCCATAACCTTACTCATCTCCAACAGTAGTGCCCGTTGCATTTCGCCCATCGCCAATCGCATGGAAGATTGGATGTCCTCCATTCCTGCCTCCAAGTTCGCCATACGAGACTCCAGCACATCTACTCTGTCGGACATCTTAGGTGGCATGAATGACAGTCGACTTAATCTCTCCCTGACGTATCCGGCAGGTCGGACCAATTGATAAAAAACTCTAGCTTAATCAGCTTAAGAGTTGTATATTATTTAGTAAAATCAGTGCTAGGCACTGCTAGTACAAGTAAAATACCCAGAACACTGTCTAAACCAGAGCAATACTGCTCCTCAGGGAGAATATCTATTCTCTCTGCCCAATTCAATATCTTACTTCTGCCTGCCCTCTCACTGCCCCCCTCCAGCACAACTAAAACCCCCCAATTCTCACCCCTTCTCACCATTCTGTTATGCCAGCTCACTCCCTCTAACAAACTCCCCCTCTCTGCTCTCTTTCTTCCTTCTCGAATACACTCTCCACACACTAGGCTTATTCCCCCCTCTATCCCTTCCTTGGGCGGTCCTAACATTTTTACTTGGAAAAAAAATTACAATCAAAATGAAGCTTGTGGATGCAGAATAACACGTTGAGATACAGACATTCTCATCATTCAGTCACATACGAGCATATAAACCACTGCAAAACCAAAATGGAAAAAATACAAAACACGAGAAATTGTTTTTCTTTTCACAAACTTTCCTTTTCATTAAACTGATAAGCATTAGCATTTCATCCCAAAGTAATTTTCCTTGCTTGTTGCACTGGATTGAATTGGACAATTTCCATCATTAACTTGCTGAAAGCTGGGGTATCAAATATTGAGGAAAAGATATGTGGAACGGAAGAATGGGAATGAGGAAAAAAATATATAAAAAGAAGGGTCTTCATAGTTAAATTCAAACAAATAAAAGTTAGTACCAACCTTCATCCTCACTGCAGGTTAAGGGGACATATCGGCGGATACTTTGATCGTCCCCTAATTGCACTGAACCATCTTTTAGCAAAGCTATCATCACAGATTCCCCTACTGACTCATATGTTTCAACATCAAGATACTTGAGAAGTTCTATGGGGTCACCATTGCAGCACTTTGAAAGCCACTCATCTTTCATTAACTTTAGGCATTCCCGTGAAACAGTTGCGGAACGATCAGCAAGTCCTCTCTGAAGGATTACAGTCCGCAGCTTTATACTAGAAAAATATAAGGGAGACAAATATGCCCCGTAAGAAACGATGTATATATGCCGCTTAATAAGAAACCACCAAGTCAATCTAAAGGTGGATGTTTTGCTAAACTGCATGAAAACATGAAGTGAATATTTATTATACACAGACGAAATATGATGGGTACAAATCCAGATGCAGATTTTCTACAGATGCTACATCTCAACAAATAAGACAAATTGATTATGGCTGGGTGGATGGGGAAGAGAAAAAGGGTTCTGAAAGGGAAAAAAGAAGCGTATCAACCCAGGGTTTCGCAAGCTTCTTCTCCTAATTCTTCTTTTCTATCTCAAAGAGAAGCCAATCATAAGAAGAATAAAATTAAATAAAACCAAACGCATAGATGTACCCAAAAAATTTACCTGAGACTTTGAAGAGGAAATTTATTAGCTATTACGCAGTATGCAGCTTTGCGTACTGATTCACTCACATCCAAGGTGCAGTCAATAATGGTATCAGAGGTTGCATTTGAAGGTGGCAAAGCCAACAAGATAGTCTTTCTAACCTCCTATGAGCGCATCAAAAGTTAGGGATTTAACTTTTCGTACATGTCCAGATCACTAATATGACAAATATGTAGTGCAATTGGCCTCTGTAAGAGACAATATTTCATTCTCACCGCATTTTGCTCTAAAGGAAGCACTTCAAGAAATAAATCAAGTAGGTCACTGTTCTCCGCATCATTTACAAAGCGCGAAAGAGCTCTAACTGCAAAGCTACGAATAACAGGAACCTTGTCTCTCACTCGTATCATCATACACTCTATCACCTCATCCCAAAGCTCATCGCTAACTTCAGCATCATCCGGCAATCGCATTATGATCTAGAGAGCAAATTGAACACTAGTAAGAAACCGATACCTCAAAGACCAGAACCAACAGAATAAGACGTCGTAATCAGGTACCTCGGAGATAATTTGACAAGCCCTGAAGCGGGCGGTCTTATTGGCGGCGGCGGCGGCGAGAAGGAGAAATTTCAGGAAGCGGTGGAGAAAGTGATGAGCGGTTGTGGTTGCGGCGAAGGCAGACACGAAGCGGACAAGGCGCTCAGCTGAAGCAGTGCGGCGTCTGAAGGTGAAAAGAGGTGTTAGGGTTTTCAAGAAAGAGGTTGGGAAAGAATCGGAGGAGACTAAGTAGGATAGGTCTTTGGCTTTGCGGAGATGAGTGGCGTTGCTGGTCTTTGCATCGTCAAGAATTCTCGCTATTTTCTCATCTAATAATTTCCTCTCTTCCTCCATTTCTTCTTCTTCTGCTTCTTCTTGGTTCCAACAACAACAGGCCCTGTCGTTCTCTCTCTCTCCCCCACCCTGTCTCAGTCTGAGATGTGGTTTGGATTTTGATTTGGATCAGTCGATTTTTGGGCGGGAGTCCTTCTTCTTTCACTTTTCATAGAAATACCAAAAAGCCCTTAAAGTTTCATAATTATTTTGGTGTCGTGCCTTACTTTAAAAACCATTGTTCATAATATATGGCTCTATTATTATTTTTCATTTTTTGGTTAATTAAAAAAATCATAAATTTTGATCAATTTTACAATTATAGCTCGAACTCAAAAAAGTGATAAATAAATGTTTAAACTTTTAATTTTTTAATTATAGCTTGCTATTAATATTTTCGTTAACTTTAATGTATTCTAGAAACCCTAATTATTAGTACACGTCAATCAAAATTAACCCACATAATGAAGATTAATGAAATGACGTTGTTTAATCATAAAAACCTAAGATAGGGTCGTTTCTAAAAAATGAAATATCTAAATCACTTTACGTTATTTAATCTCTTAACCCCTCTTTTACTCTCTCAACTCAACGTTTCAAGCCACCCTGATATACACAGAGTCTCTCGGTAACTTGTAAACAAACAATGAAATGCAAAGGGAAAGTGAATTTCTTATTAGCAGCAATTTGTGCAAGGATCTTAAACACGATTACAACCAATAAATTAGTCCGTGAGGAGTGGACAAAGCTCCAAGAAATAACAATATCTTTCCGTATTCCCCAAAGATAAAACTGAACAACTATTTAAATGAAATGACTATGCAAACTAATAACTAGAATTATGGAAATGTGCAACAAATAGCTAGAAATATGGAAATAATGGATAAAGTGGGGTAGTGGCTTGTTCATGGAGCAACGGCAGCCAGTTCTTCAGTTGCTAATCCTATTCCCAACAGCTGGCAAATTGAGACTTGGTCAAAAGATGGTTGTCTTCCACGTGTCTTCCTCCTCACATAGGTCTTCAGAGGTGGATGTAGATCTCTATCAATGCATCCCCCCTGGAAAGTCGTCTTGTCCTCAAGGTGAAAAGAAGGAAATTGCTCAGTGAGCAAATCATAATTTTCCCAGCTAGCTTCTTCAAACGGACGATCTGCCCATTGAACTAAGAGTTCCAAAGTAGGAAGACCACCTTCTTTAATCCAGCGATGGGAAATGATCTTGGCAGGTGACAAAAGAAGCTCCTAATCTGAATTAAGAGGGAGATGAGCTGGTGGTGAAGTTGGAACTTGTCCTCTAGTAGGTCGTAATAAAGAAACGTGAAAAATAGGGTGGATTTTGGAGGAGGCAGGAAGTTCTAACTCATATGCAACTGGTCCAATGCGACGAACCACCTTGTAAGGGCCAAATAATCGTGGGGAGAGTTTCTCATACCTTCTCTTAGCAAGAGAATGTTGACGAAAAGGTTGGAGGCTGATCGCGGCTTATCGTTCGATTAAATTAATCGATCCTTGGAAACCGGTCAAATAAAATTTATACCAAGGATTGCAATACAGGATGCAACCTCGGGTCGACTCTCAAGG
>JAOTBA010000002.1:13193591-13209463 GCA_025629845.1 Erythroxylum squamatum
ATTTACTTATCTTGTCTTGCTTTGTCTTGAATTTCCCCTCCTTTTCCACCAATTTGGTGGGAAATATATTTGGTATATTTTTCTCCCCTATTTTTCTCCCCTATTTTTCTCCATTCTCTCCCTTTCCCTTGCTTATTTTTGTCAAAACTGTAGAAAGGTAGAGAAATTGTATTTCTCTTCTTTTCTTTGCTCTTGCTTTCCT
Source organism: Erythroxylum squamatum (assembly GCA_025629845.1). Taxonomy (NCBI): domain Eukaryota; kingdom Viridiplantae; phylum Streptophyta; class Magnoliopsida; order Malpighiales; family Erythroxylaceae; genus Erythroxylum; species Erythroxylum squamatum. The sequence continues at coordinate 13,193,794 of JAOTBA010000002.1, forward strand.
TTCGTCCAAACAAAGGCTAATTACCGAATGCTGAAAAATAAACATGCGGTTGAAAAACCAACCAAACTGATTACTGAGACTGAAGCTTCTTCCCACGATAAAAGTACAACCTTAAACACGCGAGGAACAAACAGAACACAGTTGGACCAGACGAGATGATGGCCAAACCAAAACTGCACGCTATCCCTCCATTGGTCTCGGCACGGCTCCTTCTCCTTCCTCGTAAAACCAAACCCATCTTCTTCTCTACTTGTTCTGACGATGATTATCCTATTCTCTCTGTTGTCTCCGAAGCCATCAAACACTGCCAACGAACGGGGCAGCCACTCAGCACTAACACCTCTCTCCGCAATCTCCGCTTTGAGTTTGAGGCCCGTCACCTTGTTCATCTCATAAACTCCAATCCTCACCGTCTCTCTCCTTCCTCTCTCCTCTCTTTCTTTGACTTCCTCTCTTCCACCTCCTTCCGCCACACTCTTCATTCTTATTGCACTATGGCTCACTTTCTCGCTTCCCATTGCTTCTTCCCCCAGTCTCGTTCTCTCCTTACTTCCATTGTCTCTCGCAAAGGCAATGGCTCTGCTTCCTTGGTTTTTGCGTCACTGCTGCAATCTAGAGGTACCCATTCCTCCTGCAATTTTATTTTTGATGCTTTAATGAATTGCTATACAGAACTGGGGTACATAGTCGATGCTATCCAGTGTTTTAGATTAGTTAGGAAGCATAATCTACAAATCCCTCTTCATGCTTTAAGACTTTTGCTCGATAAAATGATTAAAACCAGCTTGCCTACTCTGGCTTGGGGTTTTTACTTGGAGATTTTGGATTCTGGGTATCCACCTGATATCTATAGTTTCAATATTTTGATGCATAAATTGCTTAAGGACGACAAAATCAAAGATGCGCAGATGATATTCGACGAAATTGCAAAGCGCGGCGTACGACCTACAGTGGTTAGTTTTAATACTTTGATCAACGGGTACTGTAAATCAGGGAATTTGGAGGAGGGTTTTAGGTTGAAGATGGCTATGGAGGACAATAAAATTGTCCCTGATGTTTTCACGTATAATGTTTTGATTACTGGAGTGTGTAAAGATGGAAGGTTGGATAATGCAATTCAGTTGTTTGATGAAATGTGTGAGAGAGGTCTTGTTCCTAATTATGTTATTTTTACCTCGTTGATTAACGGACAGTGCAGAAATGGTAGGCTTGACCTGGCTATGGAGACTTATCAGGAAATGTTGAGAAAAGGTTACAAGCCTGATTTGGTTCTATACAATACACTCATTAATGGCCTTTGCAAGGTTGGTAGTATCAACAAGGCAAGGAAGCTAGTGGAAGAGATGAGTAACAGAGGTTTGAAACCTGACAAGTTCACATACACTACGCTTATAGATGGTTACTGTAAGGAGGGAGATTTAGACTCAGCTTTAGATATTAGACAGCACATGGTTACAGAATGCATTGAGCTTGATAATGTAGCTTTTACTGCTCTTATCTCTGGGTTATGTAGGTGGGGAAAGGTAGTAGATGCTGAAAGAACGTTGAGGGAAATGGTGAAAGCAGGTTTCAAACCTGATGATGCAACGTATAACATGGTTATGGATGCTTTCTGTAAAAATGGTGATGTTAAGATAGGCTTCAAGTTGCTCAAAGAGATGCAGAATGATGGCCGTGTACCTGGTGTTGTAACATACAATGTATTAATGAATGGACTGTGCAAGCAAGGTCAAATGAAAAATGCTCAAATGCTTCTGAATGCAATGCTTAACTTAGGTGTAATTCCAGATGATATAACTTACAACATTTTATTAGAAGGTCACCGTAGGCATGGAAACTTGAAAGACTTATCTAAATTACAAACTGAAATGGGCCTTGTTACTGACTATGCTTCTTACTCGTCACTAATCAATGAGTTGAGCAGGACATCAAAGAGTCGTCAAAAGAGGTAATTACTGCATTTCTAATAGACATATGACATCCTGATCAGAGAACTGATTCTTGAAAATGAGTTGAAGATACATACTGAACTTTTTAATCCAACTGTTGACAGCACTAACTGATAAAGAAACATAGCTTGTTCTTTGCGCCCTCTGGGTAGCATACCAAGATGAGTATTCTAAGGAACAGGGATGATTGAGCAGTGCCCAAACGCGGACACCTTCTTTATGTTGCTAATGTAGATGAGTATTCTAAGGAACAGGGATGATTGAGCAGTGCCCAAACGCGGAGACCTTCTTTATATTGCTAATGTGGATTGTTTCACAACTTGATAAGTTCTTGTGGGAGATGATAAGAAAGAATCAGAAATTTATCTTTGCCATGGCCAGACAATTAAAAGAAAGAATCAGAAATTTTCTTTTAACTTGTTTCACAACATTCTATTGGTATAGCATCATTCATCTTCGCCAGATCTGCTAGGGGCATGTCCTTTGAGAAGTGCATAGCATCATCCCTGGAAAGAGTGCTAAATTATCAAAGACTCGTACGGTGCTGGTGAAACAAGTTAGCTGGCTTGTATCAGAGGTCTGATCTGTAATCTACTCTCTAGGTACAAAGTGAACGTGTATATCACTTTCAAATAACTTGGCAGCCCTTAGGCCAAGGGAGTCCCATTCATGTGGCCTGATTTTATAAACAGGAAAAGGAGAAGTCAAGCAGCAGGTACGGGGCAGGAATTTTGGTAGTTCGCGAGATGTTAAAGCATGTGTACACCTGGTGCAGAATTTGTAACAAGCAGCATCTATCGCAATGGTTTGGTCCTAAGAAGCCCTTTGAGAAGACAAGTATAAAGCAAGCAGGCAACAAATGCTGCTAGGGGTGAATTTGACTGACCCAAATTCTAAGCAAGTAAGGTTTCCTGATGTTGGAATGTAATTGGCCAAATTCCATCCTTTCTTCTCTTTTTTTCGTACATGTCCCTCCCCTCCCCTCTTTTAAACATGTTAAAGTGGAGATGTAGACAATCAATAAACTAAATATAATAATACATCATTAATCAAAAATTTTATGTAAAGTTGATTGATACGGTAAATTTAGAAATTAAAGAATCTTTAAACAGAGTATTTTTATATAGAAATCTATAGGTGTACAAACAAGTAACATCCTTCACAAAACTATTAGTGTCAATTCAAAGCTTTTATATTAAGTTTCTTCAAATGTTTGGTATTGACTATTTAAAGATTCATATTAACTTCATTAATTATATAATTTATTATTGAGTAATTCATGATAAAATTAACCAATACATAATAAATGCTATCATGTGAACCTTTTTTTTTAAAAAAAAAGTTTCTTAATATTTTTTTAAAAAAAAGATGTGAACCGTTTATCACTCTTTAACAAAAATTACTAGTGTTTATTAATATAGCATCCTTCCAAACATCTTCATTTATTCCCTATGTCGGCATGTAAATATAAGAAAATAAGCGTAGAAGTAAAGCTTGTTTTTGTTCATCTCCTTATTGCTGTTTAAGTTTAGGCAGTGTTATAAATGTTGTACCGGCCCTTGTATTAGATTGAGTTTTGATACGGTACTGTATCTGTATTGATTAATATCGGATATCGTTTCGGACAATTTTTAAAATTTATAAAATAGTCTTTGAATTTTTTTAAAATTATAAAATAGTTCACTAGTGTATTGTATTGTATACTCTATAATTTTACATCAACCATATCTCAAAAAATTATTTATTTTTATTAACATTAAATTTTAAATATTTACATGACTACTAAATGAAGTTGCTACATTCATCCACAATGTTGCAAATACCATACCGGACTTAGTACCGGATTAGGTTTTGTACAGTACCGTACCGGTACTGGTCTATATCGAGTATTGTTTCGGGTAATTTTTTTAAATTTATGAAATAGTAGCTGAATTTTTGTAGAAATTGCAAAATAGTTCACTGTCATATTGTACGGTTGTAATGTATTGTCTATAAGTTTACATAAACCCTGTTTCCAAAAATCAAAATAATAAATAATAATCATAATTAATATGAAATAACAGTAATTTTCAAATATTTCACATACAAATAATAACCACAATTCATATGAAAAAGACAATTCATATGCTCCTAGATTGATTAATGGGTCGAAACTTCCTATGTATGCAAGAGTGGCTGCCGTAATCAGGGATAATGAATCGTACTGGCAAGATACGTCTATGGGGACTATTAGTATCCTATAACCTCTCCAATACAATCCAGATTCTTCGCGAGAGGATAGTTTAGAATGGCTAGCTAGCCCTTATAAGAAGAATACAAATGCTTTAGCATACACACTCATGAGATCAACAAATCAGACAGTTCCTTGGTATAAAGTTGTATGGCATAAAAGGAATAGTCCTAGGTGTTTATTCATCCTATGGTTAGCCTTCTTGAATAAATTGCAGACTAGGGACAAACTTATTTACCTTCATACCCCAAATCGATGCTCATTATGTGTTTCGACCTCAGAGACTATTGAACATTTATTTTTTGATTGCCCTTTCTCTAAAACCGTATGGTTCAATACTCCAAACCACTTCCAAATTCGCCTACCTCCTCTGCCTAATTTAGAATCCATTTTACTTTGGGTTAACCAGTCCCCAACTTTCCAGAACTGTGATATAAATACCTTCATCATTACCCTTTCTTTTGTTTTGTATAACCTGTGAACTGAACGAAACCTTCGAACCTTCAAAGATGAAGCCTTGGATGTAGGGAGCCTTAACACGCGAGTGATCTTTCAAGCTATGAAATACCTCAGCTCAAACACCGAGAGAAGGTAAAATATGTGTGTGGTTTATATTTTAATGAATTGATTGCAGGTTGATTCTAGACCAAGGTACGGGTAAAGAGAGGGCAGACAATTCCTTCCTTGACAGCTACAAAAGGAGTAACATAAGAAGAAGAAGAGAAAGCCTCAATTTCTACAAATATTTGAAGAATGAGTTATGGAAGTATGGTGACAAAAGCTAAAAGATGACATCCTTTGACTCAGGTTGTTGCTTGAAAAGATAGAAGTCTAGATCCAATGGAAGGTACCTACTTCATCACTTAGTAACCTGACATTAAGGTAAGGAGGAGTAGGGAGGCTAGAATGGAGCACAGGATAAATGAGTTTGTTGCATGTATTTGTGTTACTGCAAAGATGGTCCTAATATGTCAATGGAGATTGGAGTCATTGTTTTGGCTTGTTATTGTGGTTCTCTTGATTAAAAGGTAACTTTGTACGGATCCTTTTGGTATCTTGTAAGTCAAGTTTCTGATTTGGATAGAAGATTGTAGACTGGACAATCTTTAAATGTACATAATTCCTATTCATTTATAAACTTTCTGATTTACCAATATATATATATAATTAAGAACAATACAAAGTAATTTAAATTTTACAATTTCATCATATAATAAATAATAATTACATCAAAACATCCAATAAAAAGAATAATAAATATTCTCAACTCTCAAACTATTACAATTTACGACAATAGTTCATGATGAGGAATCAACCAAGTAGAAGTGAAACCTGTAATAAAAACATTTACAATTACATTACATATATAGAATTTAACATATACATCAAATATAAGTAAAATTAAGAGAAGAAGAAAAACAAAAACTTGGAACTTCATTCAATCGTTTACAGGAGGACACCTGCTATAACTACACTAACACCAGTTATCATTTGGTACAAAATCCTCATCATTGAGAGAAGCCTCATCATCATTATTATTCAAATTCAATGCATCAAATGACATGTCAATACTTTCTCAACCAAGATTATCTTCCAAGTCATTCACATACATCAAATCTGGTTCCTTAGAAACCCAATCCGCCAAAAGATAGATATTATCAATAGAAATTGGATCTGTTGAACTACTTGTGCTATTAACACTCCTAGTAATAATAAAATTTAATTATTAGAAAATTATAAGAAAATACATCAAAATTAATAATGATAATAACATATATTTCTCGAAGCTTTAAATTATAACAAACGAATACCAAGTCATTCAATGTCTTATGCTCCAATTTATTCCTTTTCTTGGAATGGATGAATTCAAATGTGTTCCAGTTTCATTCACAGCCTGTTGCACTCACACAATGGCTTAAAATTTTAATTTCAAACTTTTGCAATTCTGGAACACCATTTCTGAATTGATCCCATCAGGAAACTGTAAGTGGTAAGATAACAAAAGTAGCGTTACAAACAAAATAAAGGGATAATTAATTTTTAACAAATAAGAAAAAGGAAATAGTTAATACCTGGAGAAAGCTTTGTTTTTTGTCAAATAGCAATCAATAATCCAAAATCTCTAGAAGACGACTTATAATGCTCAATTTGTGAGCTTAAGAGTTCATGGCCAACAATTGTTGTAATAGTGAATAACATTCCTCTACTAACTTTAGCTTTCTTTGTAAAATCCGGTTTGAAATATACACTAGGATTCAAAAACGCCTCAGCTGCAAACAATAGAGAAGAAAGTTGTCTTTCCCATCTCTCATTAATAATTGCAAGATGCGATGTATACAAATAATATTTATGTTTCATATTGGCCTTGATTGCTTCCTTCGCCCTTTCCATGGCATCCAAAAAATAACTAATTGTTGGCTTTTCTTCACTATCAGCTAATCGAAGCACCCTCACCAAAGTCTCACAAACTCGGATAACAAATTGACATTGAGACAAAAATTCTCTATCTTTTAATATAATGTTGAAAAACTCCAATCCATCATTAGACTTAGCATGCTGAGATGCAATCCACTTATCACTTGTAAACATTTGTCTTAACTCTTTCTTCATTGAAACAAAAGACTGAAGTGATAAAAAATTCGTTGCAAATTTTGTCACACCAAGACGACATAAATTCCTATCAATGGTAAATTCCTTTCTCATTAAATTCAACACCCATGCACGATTATAGATGAACTTGATCATTTTTTAGCTTTTTGCATAGTCTAATTAATAATAGGAAAATACCTAGGATTCCTTATACTCTCCAACATTACGTCAATGCAATGTGCAACATAAGGAGTCCAAAAAAAATAATTATACCTATTCTGTAACCTTCTTCCTGCCTTTTTATAAGCGGGATCATTGTCAGTAATGAATTGAATAATATTTTTTGGCCCACTTCATTCACAACTTCGTCAAATATCTCAAATAAAGTATCAGTATTTTTAATAAGGCCAGATGCATCAATAGACTTCAAAAATATTGAGTTATTTACAGAATAAACCAAAAAATTAATAATAGGCTCTTTTCTCATATTTGTCTAACCATCACACATGATTGAACACCCAAAAGTAGCCCAATTCACTTTTTTTTCAGCCAAATAACTTTTAATTTCAGTAACTAAGCAACTCAAAAGTTTACCTCTTAGGTCATCAATTGAAGGAGCTTTGTATCCTGGACCATAAGAGGTTACTATATCCACCATAGGTTGATAATAATAAGACTGAGAAGCATTGAATGATGAACATTTATCATACCGCCATCTAGCTACTGCCATATCGACATTTTGAGCCGCATCTTTTGATTGCATTGCATTACGAATTGAAGGTTGGGATCCGGGAGTTGTTCGTGGTGCAAAAAACTACTCACCTACTGATACAAAGGCCACCTTTGGGACTCAACTTTCATCGAAGTTGATCGCCAACACTCTTTGCACAGTAGTCTCACTTAGGTCCGCTTAAGCAAAACTCAGCCTTCAACGACCCTCGAAGTATTTATCTCGCACACACTCGAGAAAACAATGCTATCAAAGCAATAAGAACAAAGGCAACAAGGAAACACAGAGATACTATGAGATCTCATATCAGTTGAAGAGGGAAACGAAGTATGCCTTATAAGGATACAGATACCTCTCCCCCATAAGACGCGTCTTCCCAAGGATGGGAAGAGCAAAACTGTGAGGGGTTTGGCCCGAGGGGCAACCCAAAGCAGACAATATCTGTGGGCGGAAGATCTGGGCTGTTACAAATGGTATCAAAGCTGGTACTCAAACCATTGTGCCAGCTAGTCTAGGCCCTAAAGAGGGCTGGGCCCTAAGAGAGGTGGAGAGTGTGAGATCTCACATCAGTTGGAGAGGGAAATGAAGTACGCTTTATAAGGGTACGGATACCTCTCCCCCACAAGACGCGTCTTTCCAAGGGTGGAATGAGCAAAACCGTGAGGGGTTTGGCCCGAGGGGCAACCCAAAGCAGACAATACCTGTGGGCAGGAGATCTAGGCTGTTACAAATGGTATCAGAGCCAGTACTTGAACCGTTGTGCCAGTTAGGCTGGGCCCTAAGAGAGGTGGAGAGTGTGAGATCTCACATCAGTTGGAGAGGGAAATGAAGTATGCCTTATAAGGGTACGAATACCTCTCCTCCACAAGACTCGTCTTTTCAAGGGTGAGAAGAGCAAAACCATGAGGGGTTTAGCCCGAGGGGCAACCCAAAGTGGACAATATCTGTGGGCGGAAGGTCTGGGTTGTTACAGATACAGTTAAAAACCAAGTTTATATACTTTCCCTCAAAAGAACACAAAGAATGCTCTCTCTGATTGAATGAGAAGAGCAAAGCACGAATGAGCTATATATAGGCTTTCTAACTTGCCTTTCAAGTTACATTCAGAATCCCACTAAAACTGAACTGCCTAAGATCATGCTAAGATCACGTCTATCCTTATCAGATTACATCACATGGACCAATTAGACGACACCCCCGTCTAAATAGGACTTTAACTAATAAGATAAGATAAGATAACAGAAAGATAGAGTTTACATTTGACTAGGAAACTAGCATCCTTATCCTCGAAGACTTCCACTATCTTCAGATGTTTAGTTCCACTACAACTCTAACTCCTAGTTGTCGCCACATCATCCAAGATCTCCCCACGATCTCTATCCGCTGGTGATGCAGTGTGATCTAGCCGAAGCCCATGTAGCATATTGTCCTGGTCCAATACTTCCTACAACAAGTCCGTTAGTCGTGGTCCATTTATCCGAGTATGGCTAAGTCTTTTGTCCGTCAAGTCCTTAGCCTGGGTCGAGTCAATCTCCACAAGGTCCGAGGCTCTACCAAAATTCGCACCAAGTCTGATCCCACTCGCCCACGTTTGCCTTAGTGTTTTCGAATGCCTCCCTCATGCGTGAATCCAGCTAAGCTTCCTCCTAAGGCCCTCCGCAAAGGTCGCTGAGAAGTGCTTCGAAACTTAGGGGTCTAACACCTACCTTCTTCTTTTCCTCACATCAAGTCCAGGTGTAACATTCACATCTACCTGGGCCTGGGATGGAACACTACACTACCACTACTACCTTCAACATCACAATCACCACGAAAACCAATAAACAAACTTCCACTACCAATTTCAAAATTCAACCTTTCTCTTCTATCTTTTTCATATTGATATTCTTCGAGCAATGTTTTGATTTGTCACTTCACATCATAACTTACTTTTTTACAGGGTTCTATATCTCCTTTAACCCTAGCTAAATGCTTCTTCAATCGGGTGATACATTCACCTTTCAAATGTTTGTTGCAAAATGAGAAAATTGTATGGTTCTTAATACCCGGGACAAATGCAACATGAGCCTAAGCTGGATGATTGTATCTTCCTGAAGCAGTTTGATCAAGAGTACTTGAACTTCCTTCCATTAATTTGTAACAATAAATGAAGATATATATCAAAATCATACACAATTCAATTTCATCCAACACAATCCAATTTTATCTAGGAGAATTCATCAATAAGTCAGAAACCAACAATTAAAGTTTTCAACATACACAATTACACAATACGTAGGTCCATCATATGTAATATAACTCATTTTGTATGATTACCTACCTAAATGAACATTTATAATATATATATAGGTAATAATATATAGGTAATAATATATATACTAGCTAAGGTAATATATATACTAGCTAAGGTAAGACTTGGTTTCTTGATAACGAGGGCATATGTTTATGTTTATTAATTAGATAAATATTTGTGGACATAGAAGATACATTCATGTGTACAAAAGTAAAACTTGTAGCTAATAAATAAACTACACACTTGCTAGGAGGACTTTACAAGTTGTAAAAGGAATTTAGTTCTGTCACATATGATTGAAGTAACAAGATATATTAACTTATGATTAAACTGCATTCATGGTATTTTGAATGTTAAGCTTCACCATACTGGACTACATTTGAACTTATTTTTCAGAAGTAAGTTTCATGCATAACTTAAAATAATCGAACTAGTGTTCCGTGACACACAATTCAATGAAGAAATACAAATCAATTTCTCATGATAGTGAATTCTCATGATAATGAAAGAATAGATAAATGCATGATTTCAATTGATAGCATTAAGTTCTACCTAATCCACGAGCCTATGACATTGACTTAATCACTTGAGATTTTTTTTAATTTTGCTAATTAGTCCTTGATATTTTCAAACAATCGGCTAGTATTTCGAATACAGGCCAGTACTGGTCGGTACCAGGCAAAAATCCCAGTATCTGCTAGTACCCATGGTTGGTACCATTTTAACCGATACCGTTTTATTTTTTTGCCGGTGCGCTACGTTTCGGTCGGTACCAACCAGTACGGAACGGTACTCATAACGTTGTTCATACATGTATAATAATTTGACAATTATGGTTGCAATATTCTATTAATTTTTTACTTTACTATTTGTATTCAAATGTTTTGTATAATATAAATGGCATCATTTAGTTATTATCTTAAATTTTAATTTAGATCAAGGAGATAAAAATTTTATGTAAGTTATATATTAAAGTTAACAGCAACAATATTTTATATCTAAAAATAAAACAAAATTTTAAAAATTAATGTTAAATTGAAAGTTGATAAGTTCTAATTCTACTACACATAAGGTACTCACTAAATATGTACTTTGGTGTAGTCTTTTTGTTATTTTGTAATAATGTAGTGAAATTTTAAAAATAATGCACTTATACTAGTTAATAATTTTTAAAAAAATTTAAAATTTACTCAACACCACAAAAAAGTCATTACACATAATTATATAAGAATATTATGAAAAATTAATTGTCTTACTAACAATCGTTATTTTCTTAAAATATATTTAATGAAAAATAATTTTATGAGGCATAATTTTGTGTCATTAAATTAATTTAATAAATATATGATTAACAATTATAATTTAAAAAGCATCATATTTAATATAAATAAATAAATATATTCATAAGGAGGCAGGCAGAAGCACTAAGGAGGGTGGGAGTGTTTTTGTGAAGTTATTTATTTTTTGCAAAAAGGGTCCTATATTTTTTAAAACTTACAATACCAGTTGGTACCATGCGAAATCGCCGGTGCCAACTAATACCGACGACCGGTACCTAAGAGGGTTAAACCCTGAGTTTAGGTGCTTAAGGAAAATAAGATCATGAGTTAGATTTAGTCGGTTTGTTTATTAATCCTAAATTTTATACAAAAAAAGTATTTTATCACTTTTCATATAAGGTTGCTATTATGGTGTTATATTTTTCTCCTTTCTTTTCTTTTTGTAAATTTTCTTTTTTATTAACAACTGCGGATCATAATATTATTTTTTTTATAAAAGTATAGACATAAAAGGAATTAGATAGAATGTTTTAAAAAAAAGAGGATTGGAAATAACTTGAGATATTTTGTGGGAATGACTTTGATTATAACAGTTTTGATTAGATATGTTTTTGTATTTGATATAATATCAGTCAACATTTTGCTTTTAAATATTTACTTTTATGTTTATACTTATATGTTAGTTTTTACGTTTGTTATGTTTTTCTTTGTATTTTTCTTTTTATCTTATATAATTTAGACGACAATCTCTTGAGGTTGTATATATGTACAAATAATATTATTTCTTAAATCTAAAAAAAAAATTAGCGTGCTGTTTGGTTGGGCTTATACCAGTAGAGCTTTTATCATTAGAGCTTTTTTCTGTAGATCTTTTTTTAGAAGGACTTTTCTAAGAAGTCAGTTGACCGTTTGACTATCATTTTAAAAAGAGCTTTTTTGAAAGAGCTTCATACAGTAGACTGTTTGACAATATACAAATAAAAGGCACTTTTCATTTTAACTATATTTTATTTTGTAATAAAAATTATTTATGCACATAAATATTATTTAAAGTATATTAAACAATATGCAAAGTATAATATATTAATTATTATATAATTTTAAGCCATATGAAACGTAAATAAGAATATATCTAACTAAATCTTTTATATAGATTATAACATAAGTAAACTAATATCGAAAATAAATATTAAAACATATGAAAAAGTCAAATAATATTATATAAATCCAAAAACAAATATTCAAGTTTAGTAAATAGTTAAATACATAATAAACAGGAAGATGAGTTTGTGGATATTGTGGGAATTATGTGTAAAATATAAGGGCAAATGGAACTAAAAAATATACTCATTAAAAATCTACCTGAAAAAAAACTTTTTTGATAAGCTTCAAATTTAAGCTTCTTAAAAGGCTATATTTTGGTAGCCAAAAAAGTCATATCGATTAAAGAAGTGCTTTTTTATTTTACAGCCAAACACACATTTTTCTTAAAAAAGGATTTTGTGGTAAAGAAAAGTGCTTATTGACCTCCCAAAAAATCCATCCAAATAGGCACTAAGTAGTTGGACTGCGTAACGCTATTGTTGGTTAAATTGCCAAAAATACCCTTCTCTCTTGATCCATGTCCAACCGCTATTGTTTGCTAATGTAGAGTTTAGCGTGTACAATTGGCTAATTTCTTATCTAGAACACTTTTAAATTAGTTTTCATCTTCGCAGGATAACTCTTGTGTTTTCGAAGGAGGCTTTTGAGCCACAAAATGTTCGTACAAAGAAGAAACTTTAAAAGTGTTAGTTTATGCTCTTGTAACAATCGGTTGGTTGCAATTTTATATATAATATTATTATTTAATTAATAAAAAATATTCTTTATCTTTATGTATTAAGTTAATTGCATTTGATGTTTAATACTAAAGGTAAAATCTTTGAAATAATTATTGTATAATTAAAATTATGATGAGATCATAATTATGATATTCAAATTACATTTATGTATTGTTCTTAAATGTTCCTAGTTTTACCATTTCAACAAAATTATGATAAGATCATAATTATAAGATTTAATTTATATTTATGTATTATTCCTAAATATTCCTAGTTGTAGTTTCATCAATATGAGATATTTTTCAAACGGTAAAACTATCATATATTATGTTTCTTTCTTATAATGAAAGTAATTGATCTCCTAAATTAAAGTATGGAGATACTTAAATTAATGTGTGGGTGCTTATTAGAGAATAAGTCATTGAACTAACCTAACTATGAGGATCCAAAATAGAATATTACTTATGTGTCTGTAGATTTTCCCATAATGACGGTTATATAATTGAACCTTAGACTTGAGATTATCAAGGCATCTCGTGTGAGAATTACTATATTCTGATGCTATTTATGAACTGTCCTAGGATAATTCAGTTGATATGTAAGGTCCCAATATATACCCTGGAAGTTTTATAGCATGTCTAGGTGTGTTAAGAAGTGAACACAACGAATTGAGTGCATCTAAGTATAGTAAGAGACGTAATGATACTTAATGTAAAAGATATGGGTAAATGGGTAATTTGTTCTTGTCGCCGTGGATATACGTACTTAGATGTGAAATATATATAAGAATTTTGATATGTTTGCTTGGATTATGAACGTGATGTGAGGGGAATTAGTAAAGGAAGTATCCTATTTGCTTATAAGATATTTTTGGCTAAAATTGGATGTGTTTTTTTGTTGCTCTTGCATGATAAGGCCAGAGTTAGTTGATTTGGAATGGGTACCTCGCTAGATGGATTGCATGATAAGGTCGAAGTTAGTTGATGTGGAATGGGTACCTCGCTGGATGGATAGGTTCCACTTATTAGACTTCTGTAATTTGGCCATATCTTGGTCCATAGACCTCAAATTTGGATAATTCAAATTGGAAATTAAACATGAGACATAGATCAAAAACTTTCATGAAGGAACTGAAATTTTATTCTATCTCTAAGATTTTTAAATTCTGGCTTGAAGTTGAGTTATAGTTGTTGTCCCTGTTTTTGAAAAGCCTGTAATTTTTTGGGTATAACTCCCAGAATAATTAACTAAATTGTATGAAATTTATTCCATTAGAAAACTAAGACATAGGGAAATGAAATAAATTGATAATATTATAGGCTAATTGTTAGACCTTGTTTCTTTTCAATTCTTGCTTGAATTGTTTATTGGTTATGTTTTGATTTCCTAATTGGGTATTTATGCTTGATTGATAGTTTAATTTTTTTTATTTTATTTTAGAATTGGTCTTTAATTAGAAATTAGAATTTATGTGGTGAGTTAGATGGAGTAGTTAGTAGTAAATGGCTTGTATTAAATGAAGTAAGAGTTAGTAGTTAGTTAGCATGGAACTAAGTTAGGAAGGAGTAGTTAAAGGCCAACCAAGGGCATAGTTGGAAGGGGCCTTTAAGTGAAGGGCATTTTGGGTAGTCAAAGAATAAAAGAGAAAGACAAAATTAGAGAAGAAGAGGAGCATTGTCGTGGAAGCTAGGGGGAGAAGAAGAGAAATCGTGAGAGAAGAGAAGAAGAGAAGGAAAATTCGAGAATCCAAGGGAAAGAAAGAGGAAAATCGTGGAAGAGGTGAAGAAATCAAGGTTTTTAGGTAAGTTCTTTTAGTTTCTTCTTGTTTTTGTGAAGAAATGAGTTAGGGTTTGTGGTGGAGAGAAATCTAGTGAGAGTAAGCTTAGTGAAGAAGATGATGAATAGTAAAATTCATAGGATTTTTGGGGGTTTTTAGCTAGGTTTGGAATTTTCCAACCTAGATGAGCTATGAAGAGGGTAGATGGAAGCTTGATTTGGGTTATGATATTTTAGGGTTGAAGGGAATTTCGAAATTTGAAGAATGATTGATAAATTTGAAGAATGATTGATAAATTGTTGGTTTTGTTTAGGCAATCAAGGGACTATCCCAGACCAAGAGGAAAGAAGTCATTGAGGTTGGATTTGCAAGGTTATAAGGTGGGTAAAATACTTCTAGTTGTTGTGTGATGTGGCCAATTGCATGATGTGTGGATTATATGTTAAATGAATTGTTAAAGTGTTGATTTTGATGTGTATTTATGACAAAACAGCTGAATTGAGATATTAGCATGTTACGCATTGATAAATGCATGACATTTTGATTGTTACGCCATTAACTGAGTCATGGAATTTTGAATATGATAAAAGCATGAAATTTGAATGTGTTCGGGTAAGAGGTAACCGTTTCGTAGTCACGTCGACGTTGACAAAATGCCTTCTCCCGGCAGCCCGCTTGTGACCCATGAGATCCGAAATGGACTCGTTTCGTTCACAATGCAAACTTAGGTTTCATCGTTTTGTTCACGGGACCCTCGAACCATTTGATGTGCATTTGCATCATAATGTGATAAGTTGTGTTTTGACTTGAATCATATCCGAAATGGAACGAATATGAAAGGTGTATAGTTTGTGATAATTGAATTGCCTTTGAAATGTCTATGTATTGTGATTATCTTTGTGAATAGTTTGTATTTGTATAGTTGAGTGGTTGTGTGGCTCGAAGCCAATGGCTAGAATTATTTTAGCCACTGAGCTGTGAAGCTCAGCCCATGTTTTT
>JAOTBA010000002.1:13313367-13337594 GCA_025629845.1 Erythroxylum squamatum
ATTTGTTGTTATATGTTGATGATATGCTCATTGCTGCCAAGAATGTCACAGATATTCACCATTTGAAGGCCTTATTGTATGGTGAATTTAAGATGAAAGATTTGGGAGCAGCAAAGAAAATTCTTGGCATGGAGATAAGATATGATCGAGAAGCTGGTAAACTATTCTTGACCCAAGAGAATTATCTCAATAAAGTTTTGGAGAGATTTGGTATTTGAGATGCCAAAGCAGTTAGTACTCCTCTTGCTAATCATTTTAGACTATCTGCTACTCAATCACCACAGTCACAAGAAGAGGAAGATTATATGGCACAAGTTTCGTATTCTAGTACCGTCGACAGTATTATGTATACAATGGTATGTACTCGTCCTGATATTTCACAAGCTGTTAGTGTCGTTAGCAGATATATGGCCAATACTGAAAAAAAAACATTGGCAAGCGGTGAAATGGATTCTCAGATACTTAAAAGGTACTTCAAACTTTTGTTTGGAGTTTGGTAGAACCAACAACACTTTGGTTGGTTTTGTAGATTCAGATTATACCGGTGATCTCGACAGACGCAAGTCTCTGACTGGTTATGTATTTTGCATTAGAGGTTGTACCGTTAGCTGGAAAGCTACTCTACAATATGTATTAGCTTTATTTACTACTGAAGCAGAATATATGGCAATTACCGAGGCTATCAAAGAAGCATTATATTTGAGAGGTTTATTTGGTGAGTTATCCCTTCATCAAGGGGTTACTACAGTTTATTGTGACAGTCAGAGTGCTATTCATTTGACGAAATATCAGATGTATCATGAGAGGACGAAGCATATTGATGTGAAGTATCATTTCATTCGGGATACTATTGTAGAGAAGAAGGTCCTTATTCAAAAGATTAACACTAAGGACAATCCTACTGACATTTTTACGAAGGTTCTTCCTGTTTACAAGTTCAAGCAATGCTTGGGCTTGATTGGCGTCTATAGTTGGTGATACAACCCTTTTGGGGCATTGTCGGAGAAAGTAGAGCAGATCATTAATTATTTGGGACCAAGTCAAGGTGGAGATTTGTTGCATGCATGCCTTGGCCCCTCAAGAGTCAAAAATTGTTGGCTAAGGAAGACTTTTCTTTTGGCCATGCTTGGCCAAAATCAAAAATTGTTGGCTACTTTAAACTTTGTATATTTAGCCATATTAGGCTAAAATCTTCAAGATCTTCAAGCGTAGTTTTTGGTGAGCGACAATTGCGCACAGGTTGAAGAATTTTTTGGACAGATGCTTAGGGACTTCAGCTATAAATATCAGAGATGGTTGCAGGCTTAAAAAAACACACCACTCCTTCCTACAAATCCTTTCATCCTCTCTTTAATTATTTTATGTATACTTATGAGTTTTGAAAGCGTTTTGTTCCAACCTTTGTACTTGTATACATTCTCCACATATTAGTAAAATTGCTCACCCTCCAGCCGTGGACGTAAGTCACATTGACCGAACCACGTAAATCTTTATGTTCTGTCCCATTTATTTTGTCTATTTTTATTTTCGTTACTATTTTTCGAGCTATTAAATTCAACCGGTATCCGATCCGAGGGCATTTTAACTTAACATCAATGTTCACTATTAAAGCAGCAGAAGAGTCGGGACTTCCTATTGCAATTTTCTTCACTCTCTCTACATGTTGCTTTATGGGCTTTCATCAAATTTGTGCACTCAAAGAAAGAGAACTGATAACCCCTAAAAGGTATATAAATTACAGGTTTTTTATGAAAATGACAAATATTATTCTTATCTGAAATTTTTTTCAACTTGTATCCACTCGTGCAATGTCTCTTTATCGTGTTAATTTGCAGAAGAAAATTTTTAAACGAATGGCTATTTGGACCAAGTCGTAGATTTCATTCCAGGAATGAAGAACATTCGTATGCGAGATTTCGGAACAATATTTGATACAGTCAATGGTGATGATTGTTAAAATTACAAGGCCTACGGATTCATACGAGAAAAAAAGTTAAACCACTCACAAGCTCAAGTAAGGCTTCATTGTAAAATCAATTGGCAATAAGTAGAGTATCATAGGTATCTCCAAAGAGCCACACAGCTCATCTGTGCGAGAGTATTGGTGCAAGGAGGGACTGCAGGTGTGAGGCAATTGTAAGTGCGAGGTGAGGTTCTAGATCTGTGGCGATGTTCCAAATCTGAGAGATAGAACTGATGTGAGAGCAGCGACGCAAGGAGGAAGATGTCTCTGGAACATATCTGAGGGATAGAACTGATGTGAGAGCAGCAACGCAAGGAGGAAGATGTCTCTTTCAACCAGTGGAGACCCAACTTCAGAGAGAGAACCAAGCGGGCTAAGACCCATGGGAGCTCCATAGCAGCATCCATGGTTTCTACTAATGATGGTAGGCCGCCTCCTCAAGCAGTGGAGGAGTTTGGTATTGACGTTTCTGTTGGAATTGACTTTCCTGGGTTTGCTCCTCTTGCCGGCCAGACCTTGATAGGGCTGAGGGGGCATTAGGATGGAAGTTGAAGAGCCTTCGGACCTGAAGGAATCCTTCCGATGCTATCCAGAGAAAACCTACCTAAGGTGGTGACAACAAATGCGAAATCAGATGGAGTCTGGAAGCTAAAACTGATACCCCAGTTATCCAAAGTTGCTCTGACACATTTACAACAAGTATTGAAGGACAGCGTAATATGCCCCCAAAGGAAATTCTTGATGCAGGCATTTGGATTTGGTCCTCAACTCTTATTGGTTTTTTTTGGGAGCAAGAGGCTAGCGTTCCCAGTGGTGAATGCTTGGGCTCAAGCCAGGTGGAGTTCCAAAGGACTAGAGAAGGTCCTGTTACGTGAGGAGGGGTCCTTTCTCTTCAAATTTGGCAAGGATTTTGATGCGCAGGAAATCACCGAACAAGGCCCATGGCACATTGGAGATCAGCCTTTATTCTTGCGACAATGGAGTCCCAACATGGACACGAATAAAGGTTCGATAGACAAATTTCCACTGTGGGTCTACTTCCACAACTTGCCTATGGAACTATAGGCACTCTAAGGGTTGAGTTATGTGGTGAGCTCTTTAGGTAAACCTCTAAACTTAGATTCTCAAACAGTACACATGTAGAGATTAGGGTATGCAAAAGTGTGTACTGAGATACCTAAGTCGGCGATTCTTCCGGATAATCGGTGATGAGTGTGGGAGATAAGGGTGCAATGGTTACGAAGATTATACAGCTGTCTTATTCTTGGAAACCAAACGCCAATAAGTAGTGGCAACCAACTGGGAGAATCTTTCAATTGGAGACTACTACGAAGATATCAACACAGAATCTTCTAAAATAGAGTACCATTGTGACTACTGCTCAACTTACTGATGTTGTTGCAGAGACACCTGTGGTCTGCACTGTGGATGCCGATAGGAGAACTCCATTAGGGAAGAGCCAAATTTCTAGCAGGCTGATTGACAGTAACGGCGAATTGGAAACTGTAAAGGCCACAGCAACAGAAACAAAATATGATCCTTTGGTAAAAACAAGCATGCTTGATACAAATGTGGAGACAGTAATGGATTTGTTGCAGATTGGGACATCTGAGGTTGTTACAAATAGCCTTTTTGCAGAGGATGAAACTACTAGTGTTGTTGCAGGTGTGCTTAATGGTACTGTGGATGCAGTTACTGATGATGAAGACAATGGTAATCAACTAGTTGGTTTGAGGACTGAGCAAGTTGTCACTCATATTTCCAAAGGAAAGATAACTCTTAACAATTCCAGTGCAGACGATGTGGAGAATCTATACAGTGGTACAAATGATTTCACCTCCCAATATTTAGAGCATTGTCAAATGGATTGGGCCAACAAGTTGACTCCAGGTGTAATTGTTGGGCAAGCTGAGAGTTACGTTGCGTTTGGTTAGCGTCTTCAATATGCAGAAACGAAACGAGACAGAAATTTGAAGACGGAATAGAACAAAAATTAGAGACAGTGAGATGTTTGGTTGCGATGGACAGAACAAAAAAAATTGTCTCCGTCCCAAGGACAGAAATATGTTTGGTTGTAGTGGGCAGAACAAAAAACAGTGTTAATGACGAAAATGCCCCTGCAGTATAATTAATAATAACAGCAACAACAATAATAAATTATTGTAATTATTGTTGTTGTTGTTGTTGTTGTTGTTGTTGTTGTTGTTGTTATTATTATTATTATTATTATTACAAAATTTATAATAATTAATTTCTTATAATAAATAAATAATAAAAATAATAAAAATAAATAAATAAATAAATAAGATAATTAATTTCGTATAATAAAATTAATAAAGTAACAATAATGATAAAAATGATAAAAATAAATAATAATGATAATAATAATAATAATAATTTCGTATAATAATAATAATAATATAATTAATTTCGTATAATAATAATAATAAGATAATTAAATTCGTATAATAATAATGATAATCATAATCATAATCATAATCATAATCATAATAATAATAATGATAATAATAACAATAATAACAATAATTAATAATAATAATAATAATAATAAGTTTAAAATTTATAATTAATAATAATAATAATAAGTTTAAAATTTATAATTATTATTATGATGATGATGATGATGATGATGATGATGACGATGATGATGAATTTAATAATATAATCAAGAATAAAAATTGCTTATGTGGGGAGGGGTATTTCTGACATTTCCTTATGTGTTTAGTTTTTGTCCGTAGGACAAGAATTTTTGTACCTCAGTTTTGGAAGGAACAAAAATTTTTGTCCTTATCCTTTGAAGACAGAACAAGAATGGGTGAGAACGGCAAACAAACAGGACGGAGGACAAAACTTTTGTGTCCTTATCATTCGTCCTCACCCCTGAGGACACTAACCAAACGCAGGGTTAGGGGACAAGGGATATCGAACAAACAGAGGACAGTGATACCCCACTATCTATTGCCCGTGTCCCAAACATCCCTGGCAATTTTTGTGTGCAATCTAAATCTGCAAAAGGAAAATCTGCTAGGAGAAAGCAAAATCTCAAATACCAGAAATGGTGAATAAGCTTTTCTATGAAGATAAAATTTCAGTAATGCCTATAATTGTTTCATGTTGTTGTTTGTTATGCAGATAGTCATACTATCTTCCTTAAGGAGTTTTGTTTTTGGGTCAGATTGCAATATGATGGTAGACTTAAAGCCTTGAACTCGTTGTAATGACGATTCAGTTCAACTATAATCACAATTGTTTTTCATTTTTCAAAAAAACACAAACAATTCTTATAAGGGTTAGATTTTTGATTAAGGTCAAATAGGACCCCTCTTGGAGCAAATAATACTACTAGGCAAATCCTTCCTTAGGAGCTTAAATGATGGGCCCTTTCTAAGGTAAACAGTAATTTAAGATCTTCAACTACGGGCTTATACGAAAAGAAAAATTAAACTACACATAAGTTCAAGAAAGATTTTATTTTAAAACCAATTGATAATAGGAGTACTGCACTAAATTTATGTGCTACTCTTCCTTTCCCTCTTTCTATGACGTGGGACATTGTATTATGATACCTTGTACCGGGTCAAGGTAGACTCAACAAAGACATCATTCAAAGCTCCTGTAGCCATTTTTCACATTTTTGACGATTTAGAGCCTGAAATTTTGGATACTCTATCCTCTATGCATCGATCTGTCCATTTCATTGGTCCTCTTGAGTTGCATCCCAATCAAATTCAGGAAAGTGCTTTAAGTTCAATTGCATTTAATCTTTGGAACGAAGAACCTGAGTGCCTCCGATGGCTTGATTCCAGAGAACCCAACTCAGTGCTTTACGTAAAATTTGGCAGCATAACACTGCTGACAAGAGAACTGATTGAATTCGGAATGGGACTGGCCTAAAGCAACCGCCCATTTCTATGGATAATAAGGCCTGACATGGTGGTTGGTGATTCTCCAATATTGCCTCCCGAGTTTATTGAAGAAGTAAGAGAAAGGAGCTTCATTGCTAGTTAGTGCCCAAAAGAGGAAGTCCTTGAACGATTTATGGAGGAAGATAATTTCTGATATATTTTTCTATTAACAATGTACAATATATACAAGAAACGTCGCGTGAGCTATTCCTTGCTCACTAATTCCCTTAATGGACTGCTAGAAATAAGCCTATAAGGACTCTTGCCAACTATACATATGTTCTGCCATATGTACAAATATCCTCGAGATTGAATTTCCTATATTGATCATCAACAATATGATCCTATACTCCCCCTCAAGTTGGAGCATGGATATTCCGAATGCCCAACTTGCGAATAATATAGTCAAATTGATGTTTGCCAAGCGCTTTCGTCAAGATATCTGCAATTTGTTCCGTAGTACGTACAAAGGATGTAGCAATATTTTGAGACTGGATTTCATCCCTAACGAAATGACAATCAACCTCGATATGTTTGGTCCGTTCGTGAAAAACTGGATTGGCCGCAATATGTAGTGCTGATTGATTGTCGCAAAATAACCGCATGGGTTCTGTATGAACCACGCCCAACGAGTGTAAGAGACCCTTGAGCCATTTCAACTCACAAACTGTCGTGGCCATAGATCGGTACTCCGCTTCCGTCGAAGAGCGCGAAACTGTTGGTTGCTTTTTAGTCTTCCAAGAAATCGGAGAGGTCCCAAGCATCACAAAGTAGCCAGTTAACGATCGCCGAGTCAGAGGACAACTGGCCCAATCTGAGTCACAAAAAGCATAAAGACACAAATCACTCTTTGAACTCAGCATCACGCCCTGACCCGGATTCCCTTTCAAGTACCGTACAACACGAAGTGCGGCTTCCCAATGTTCTGCACGAGGACTCTGCATGAATTGTGCCAAAACATGCACACAGTAACAAAGTTCTGGCCTGGAAATAGTCAAGTAAATCAGCTTACCCACCAAGCGACGATATTTCTCTGGATCATCCAACAACTCTCCTTCGGCCAATGCTAATTTATGATTTTGTTCCATAGGGAACGAGGCCGGTTTGCAACCAAGTAATCCTGACTCAGTAACAATATCTAAGGCATATTTTCTTTGGCATAAGAATATTCCATCCTTACCTCGAGCGATTTCAAGTCCCAAAAAATATCTCAAACAACCAAGATCCTTCATGTAGAAGCATTTGCTTAAATAAGCTTTGAATTGTGTAATGGCAGTTGAATTATTTCCGCCAATTATCAAATCATCCACGTAAACCAACACAGTTACTCGCACTTCCCTTTTGCAGTAAGTAAACAACGAATAGTCCGAAAGAGATTGAACAAAACCAAAATCTTTCAACGCTCTTACCAGCTTTGCAAACCAACATCTCGGGGCTTGCTTCAATCCATACAAGGATTTCTTAAGTCGACAAACTGTATTTGGATCCTTGGTTTCAAAACCAGGAGGTAGCTGCATATACACCTCCTCCTCTAAATCACCATGCAAAAAGGCATTGTGAACATCCATTTGGTGTAATTCCCAATTCTTTGCCGCTGCCACACTCAGAAAAGTTCTCACAGTAACCATTTTGGCTACAGGTGCAAAGGTGTCGTTGTAATCGATTCCTTCCCGCTGTCTGTTGCCATAGATAACTAGTCGAGCCTTATCACGCTCCACTGTACCATCACTGTTATATTTGGTTTTATACACCCATTTGCATCCGAGTGCTTTCTTCCCAGGTGGTAATGGCCCAAGTTCCCAAGTACCGTTTCTTTCTAGCGCTTCAATCTCTTTTTGCATGGCTTCTCGCCATTTTTTCTCCTTTACTGCTTCTGAGTATCGAGTGGGCTCGGATGCGGGAGTTACTGCAGCTAAGAAAGCTCGATATTTGACAGTAAAGTTTAAATTTGCACAGGTCACATAGTTAGCAATGGGATAAGGAGTACCTGAGGATGTTGATTGAACGGGAGCAGGCACAGGGTCTTTAGAGCTAGAGCAACGAGCAGAATAAGTCACATAGTTTTTCAATAACACTGATGGTCGACTTACCCGCTTTCCTCGACCATAGTCTTCGTTCCCAATTGGTTCAGATGCACTCGGCATAGGGCTCCCGTTATCTCCAGTAGGTGCACCTGCGTCATGAACACTAGGAATGGATGGTTCTGTCGCAGCGTGAACCGGACTACTGCCAATGGTCCCCTCTTGTTCCACAGAGGACACAACCAAACTCCCCCTGTCTCTAAGTGAGGTTGGTGTGACACTTTGGTCATCAGAAGGTAACTCATGCTGATTAGGATTAGCAAAATCATCATAAGGGAAAATATGTTGAGATAGAACCTGCTCTTGACTTGGTGAACTTGCATAAGGGAAAATATGCTCATGGAAAACCACATCGCGAGAAACAAAATATTCATCTTTTGCTATGTCATAGACTCTCCACCCCTTTTGGCCAAAAGGATGCCCGACAAAAACACATTTTCGACTCCGTTCTTCAAATTTGTCGTTGTCACGTTTTTGTCTATGGGCGTAACACAAACACCCAAAAATGCGCAATTGCGTAAATTTCGGAAGGTTTCCAGTCAAAACTTCATAAGGGGTTTTTCCTTTAAGCAATTCAGTGGGTGTTCTATTAATAAGAGTTCCTGTAGTTAAAACACACTCTCCCCAAAACTTAATTGGCAAGGAAGCTTGAAAACGAAGGGCCCTAGCTACATTCAATATATGTCGATGTTTTCTTTCCACCCGACCATTTTGTTGCGGAGTCCCAACACATGAAGTTTGGAAAACAATCCCATTGTCATCAAAATAAGATTTCAGAGGTTTAAACTCAGTTCCATTGTCACTACGCACAATTTTTACATGCTTCCCAAATTGTCGTTCAGTCATGGCGAAAAAATTTCGCATAATTTTCACTACCTTATGTTTTTCCGCAAGCAAATAAATCCAGACAGCTCTAGAAAAATCATCTACGATAGTCAAAAAATAATATGCACCACATGAGGCAGGAACTCTATATGCTCCCCAAAGATCACAATGTATCAAATCAAAACATGCTTCAGCTCTACTGTCACTTTGAACAAAAACTTCTCGAGTTTGTTTCGCTCTAAAACAAACATCACATGGTTCATCTAATATTCTACTTTTATTCTTAATACCAGGAATCAGAGATACTCGATATTTTGAGGGATGTCCGAGTCTGTAGTGCCACAACTCCATGTCGTCTACTTCCTTTGCACGATTTGCACACCCTTGCTCCATTGCTCTAAAGAGGTAGACCCCGTCACGCTGCTCACCCGCTCCAATCAAAATCCTCGTAATTCGGTCCTGGATCACACAAAGCCTTTCAGTAAAGGTGACAATACAATTTAAATCTTTCATCAAACATGCAACAGAGATAAGGGTACAATTCATTTTGGGAACAAATAGAACGTGAGAAATAAATTTGTTGTTGCCCAAACACATTATTCCTTCTTTTACTGCAAAAGTTTGTTCTCCATTGGGTAACCCAATCCCAATCGGAACTATATCCTGCACATTTGACAGTAAATTGAGACACCCTGTCATGTGATGAGATGCACCAGAGTCTAGTATCCAGTCTTGATCTGTGTGTTTACCACTCAAGTTTTCATTCCGACCCGATTTTTGATTCTTCACAAGATTCATAAGAGCAATCCAATCTTCGTTGCTCAGATTTGGGAATGTCATATGTTCTGTCTCTGTGTGTCCAGCAGTAGACGTTCCTGTGTTGGGCTTGGTTTGCGTCGCATTGGCTCGTGGCTGTCCTCGCCCTTTCCCGAAACCAGACCCCCCTCTACCACGTCCACTGTCACCTCTTCCACCTGCACGTGTCTTATCTCCGTATTTTTCTGTGTACCATTCTGGATATCCAATAAGTTTATAACACCCATCAATGTCATGGCCAGGTTTACCGCAGTGGGTACACGGCCCTTGTTTCTCTTTCTCGTTTACATATCCCTTGTTGGATCTTGCTGCAAACGCAACTGCCTCAGCTCTGACATCTTTCCCGCGAACCGAGTTCCTGAGTTGTTCTTCCCTCATCATAATCGAGTATACCTGACTGACATTTGGCAGAGGTTCAGTAGCCAAAACATTAGAACAGGCGTTTCTGTAGATATCATCATCGAGACCCATCACAAACTGGTGAACGTGCTCATCTTCTTGTCTTTTCACCAATTCAGCTGTGATATTACATGTGCAGCCAGAGCACCTACACACGGGGATTCTCTCATAATTCGCAAGTTCATCCCACAATTTTTTCAATCGTCCGAAGTAAGTCATGATGTTCTGTCCCTGTGACTTACAGTTGGTAATCTCATTCTTCAATTGCTGAATTCGTGGGCCATTAGCAATAGAAAAACGTTGTTTCAGATCATCCCATAAATCCTTCGCTAAATCAACGTAGGTGATTTGGGAGCGGAGTGTCGGTTCTATGGTGTTAAATATCCATGACACAATCATGGAATTTAGCATCCACCAGTCTTCATAGTCTGTGGAGTTCTTGCTGGGTTCTCCAATCGTCCCATCAACGAAACCCAATTTCTTCTTTGCACGCAACGCTACACGCATTGCCATAGCCCATTCGTCGTAGTTCACACCTTTCATCTGAACGTGAGTGATCAGCAAACCCGGATGATCACCAGACATAAGACTGTACAGACCTCCTCCTTTCAGTGGTGGTGGCGGTGTCTCTCCTGACATCCTAGTGTTCTTCGTTCTGTCTGTGTTCAAGGCTCTGATACCATGAACGATTTATGGAGGAAGATAATTTTCTGATGTATATTTCTATTAACAATGTACAATATATACAAAAAACGTCACGTGAGCTGTTCCTTGCTCATTAATTCCCTTAATGGACTGCTAGAAATAAGCCTATAAGGACTCTTGCCAACTATACATATATTCTGTCATATATACAAATATTCTCAAGATTGAATTTCCTATATTGATCATCAACAATATGATCCTATAACTTATGTTGTTTAGGCTTCTAGTGGTAGCTCAATTGAATTTCACATTGCTTCAACTTTCTATCGTCCCTAAGACGCATTATCTTTAATGTTTTTAGTAATTGGCAATCAATATAAACCTCAATGTAGAGTCTGGCAAAGCCAATACGCTTTATAATTGTTGTGTGCTTATCCTGGCAGAAAGTTTTCCAATAGGACTTAGTCATATTGTTAAGCTTCTATGTGAAACAATATTTAAGTGATATATCATAGAATCTTACCCAAAGAGTGATAATGCTCTAGTTTCAACTTGCTTAGACCTATCCCCAGTCTGTACTTGAAGAGAAAGATTGGCTTCTCACTGATATGCTAAGATCATGATTACATGACTTTCAGCATGTCCAATTCATTTGGGTGTCTAAAGAGGAAGCTTTCTTCCTCATTGATGAGGGTTTCATTGAGGCCATATCTTTTTTAGTTTGTCGTTGCCCATTTGTGAACTACTAGGTATGTTGGTCTTTTTTCCTCTGAAAAGTTTTACAAGAATGTTTGCGCACTGTAACTTATAGGATAGGTACATGTGGAAAGACCATTAGGTTGTCATTTTGAGAAAGTGGGAGATACTTCCAACTTGTCAAACGTTGAGTTATCTTCTTCAAATTGTGTTTTTAGAGGCATAAATTGAGTTAGGAATGGCAAGTGGCTTAGAATTTATTATTTAGGGGAAGAGTAAGATTGGATATAGGAGGGAAGCAATAAGAGTTACATTCAACATCTGGTAACTACAAGGTGTTTAATCGAGGTTTGAACGAGAGAGGTTGAAAGGTCAGAAATTTTAAGGGAAGCTATTGGTGATGGGCAGGAAAAGGGTTTACTTGTTGAAGTTACGAAATTTCCAGGAGAAATATGCGGAACGCGGTTAGTTATGAGCGGTGGGTGAGGTATAATTAGATGTAAGAGATGGGGGCAGAGGGTTCACAAGGTTATTAGAAAAAAGGAAGCAATTTCAAAGTTGAGAGAAGTCAAAGACAGGTCAACGGAAAAGATGGTTAGGTTTGGGACACTGCGAGCGTTAAGCGAGAAGCTGGGGCCAAACTGGCAAATCTGATAACGAAGACATTTCCTTTTTGTGTTAACCGAGGAAAATAGATGCAAAATGAAAAAAAAGAGCTAGATAGATAGGAAAAGGTAGATTTTAGGTTAATTGTTTATACATATATGCAGCATTTAAAATTTAAAATTAGAGCTTTATTTCTTGCAAAAAGATTTACCCTACTCAAATGAAGATTAATTTAAATACGAATGATTTAAAGATATTTTCTTATAATTAAAACCTTTTTAAAATATAACTTAAGGGGTATAGTTGAGTGGCAGAGACTCATCCATCCTTAATTAAAGGTTAGGGTTCGATCATTGACTTTAGGTATAGAGCAGCCTTAAATTCTTGAGCCAGTTGTCCCACTCTGTAAGGTGCCTACAAACTAACGAAGGGATTAATCACTAAATCTGTCGGTGGATATCCTGATTTAAGACTAAAAAAAAAAAGAAAACCTTTCTTCAAATATTTCGTAAGAAAAAAAAAAAAAAGGTTAGATAGATAGAAATAGGGACTAGGGAGAGAGGTCACGTCACGTGTCGGATCGGATTTGGTGAACATTTTGTTTGCTTAGAAACGTCTACCAACTCACAACCTTTATTTTAACCCACCCAACCCCTGACCCTTCCTGCTCTGTGGAGTCTGGACCCTTGGCTTTTGCTCCAATTCCAATTTCCACAGTTTGTTGGCTTCACGCTGTTTTTTTTGTTTTTTTTCATTTTCTTCTGTTTTAACGGTTAGAAAGATGTTGAAGTTGAAACCCTAATCGCAAGCGTGGCCCGATGGGTGTCCGACTGAAAAATCTACAAATTTTGAAAAAACAAATCCGACGTGGCTTTCTAGACCTTGTTTGATTTCTCATCCTCTACAGTCACCCTCACGCATTTATCATGCGCTTCAAAATAAATAAATAAATAATCACGGAATCAGATTTCTCTCCTCAGGCTGGGCTGGGGTTTCAACTTCAAAGGGAAAACTTCTGAACCGCACGCGTAGAATCCAAGTCACACCAGTTGTCCACCATAGCATCATAAGAAACTCCGATCGTTTCAACCCAACAAAACACCACGTGCCATTTCATTTACTGGCTCTTTTTATTTAATAATTAATTAATACATAAAAATATTCAACAAACTCGTCGCAACCCAAGTGAAGTAAAGAAAGGAAAGCTCGTTTCCTTCTTATAAAAAGGCCAAGCCACCTTCCTACATCCACCAGACCACCTCTACAGCAGCCTCCAAGATCGGTTCTTTCAAATATAAACTAAACTAAATACTGGTCGTGTAAGCGTCTTCTTGGTTTTGTTTTTTATTTCTTTGAATTTTAAAGGAGAGAGATAGGTAGAGAGGGCTGAGTTCAGAAGCTGACTTGTTTTCTGTTTGGCAAAATAGAAAATGGCTTTCTCGACTCTCCTTAGATCTACTCCCGCCGCCGCTCCCCTTCCCCAAGCTTCCTCCTTCCCCGACTTTTCTCCCTCCGATCGCTTCAAGGTTTATATGCTCTCTCTTATTTCCGTTTCATCTTTGATTTTGTTTCATTGTTTGTGTCGTGTCAAGTGTCTCATCCAGAGACTTCCATTTTTTTTCTTCCTTTCATACTGGTGTGGATGTTTCTCCTTTACCAGAAATAAATAATCTGGTTTGAAATGTTTTCTTTCTTAGTTTTTCTTTCCCTATACACACACACACACACATTCACATACAAATCGTTGCGTCTTGTAAGGAGACCAGGTGGAGCTTGAAGTTCCATTTGCGTTTGATTTTCCTTGTTTTTCTTTCATTTTTCTTTGATTGATGCAATGTTTTCCTTTTTTTTTTTCTGTCTTCTGGTTGGTTGGTGAGAAAATAAATTAGGGGAATAATGTGACAGAATCTTCAGATTCCTACGACGTTTTTCATACTATGGACAAAATTATAATAACTGCCTTCACCAGAGGGAAGTCGTGGTTTTTTTTTTTCCACTTTCTATGCTTTTAACACTCGTACTAAAAATTGTGCAGCGATTACTCTTTTTCCTTTGCACCCTTTAAATCTTCTCTTTGGTTATCCCTGCGATTGCTGGACTTGTACTAATTGCGCAACATAATTATCTGCTACTTGCTTGTGTTATGCAGTGTTATGATTTTTTCAAGTGATTATATTCTTTTTCTTTATTCCTCTTTCTTGTATTTTCTCCTCACTTTAAGTTGTATATTTGCTGATAACGAAATCTGAAACCAAATTAATGTGGTTATCTATGTTGCAATATTCAGGTCCCAAGTGTTAGCTTCAGCCGCAATCTAAATGCGTCCAGCATTTTCGGTACTTCAGTTTCAAGTGGTTCTTCTTCACTACAGTTGAGTCATCTAGAATTAAAATATTGCATTAAAATTGTTATTTTCAGTCTATGTATTCAGTTAACATGCACTGAGATACACATATACATCTCTAGAAAGTATCTGTATGCATTTTAATCTTTTTCTAAATGGAAAAAGAAACTGACGCTTACACTTTGTTTATTGTTTAGGATATGTAATGGGAGGACTGTTCAACCCATCAAGGCAACCGCTACTGAAATGCCTCCCACAGTTTTCAGTAAGAATTAAAAGAGCTGTACTTTATAGTCCCATTTCTTTTTCCAAACCGGTTAAGGCTGAAAGGATTGTATTGGCTGATATGCTGCCCGGTTCTCTTTTTCCTTTTCTTGATATAGAAACATGGAGTGATGGGAAGACACAGATTGGAATCAATGGTATGCTTTTTCCTTTTAGTCTTATGCAATCTCTATCTATATTCTCATTTGCTGAGTATGTAAGCAATTTCTGTGATTCGAAAACACTTTACTGCCTGTGCATAATTATTCATAATTGTGGTACAAGTCTTCTAAATTGTTGATGTGTCGGGCTACTTCACTTCCATTCAGTTTTTTTTAATCAAATGAAAGTCATAGTTGCTGGTTGTTTGTACATTCAGGTGACAGTTCACTGCTAGAATTTATGCTTAAGTGTGCTTATGTATCTGTTGGCACTCTCCTGTTTTGAAGCTATTTTTGTAGCTTGCGAAGTGATGTATCATGAACTAATAAATTGGCATAGATATAACTGGAACTAACATGTATAAAAAGTAAGGATCTGATTATATCAGGATAGAATATTTCCCTTTCTATCGCTATTTCTCTTTACTGGTGGGTTAAACTTTTTCCTTTAATTGTGCATTTTCTGTGACATTTATCAATTACTGCTTAAGGTAGTCAAGTAATTAGTGGTTTGATATATTGTTTTCTACTTGAAAATCTTTACTGTTGACTCTATGGGTTCGTACTGCTATTAAACCTCCTTAAAGTTAGTTATTCAATTGTGGTTAGTTCTGCTAATAATATTATTTTTTTGTGTTAACAAATGCAGGTTTTGGTCGCATTGGACGATTGGTTTTGCGTGTAGCGACTTCTAGGGATGATATTGATGTTGTGGCAGTTAATGATCCTTTTATTGATGCAAAATACATGGTACTAATTTGTAATATATTCATGTTTTTTACATTTTTTGAGTGATTATTATGAAATGTTTAAGACTGCTTGACATTGATGTTTTGTCGTTTGCATATTTTGGATATTAAGGTTTTGTCTCAGCATGAATCCTGTGTTCTGGTGTTGAAGTGGTGTTATATTATGTTCTTCATTTGATTTAAGTTATCACTTCTTAACTTTTCCTCAGCTTATCAAGGTGATGTGTTCTTCTGCAAATAAATTTTTGGCTCTTGAAAACCCAAAGTAGTATGGTTACTGAAACATGACGTGTGTAGCCAACCCATCTAAATATAGTTTGGAAAAGGTTGAATTGGCGTTTAAGATTTGTTTCACCTTTCAATATTTTATTGTTAAGCTTAATGTTTAATAGTAAGAACAACATTTTTCAATCTTTGACCTCATAAAGTGTGATGCTGTAATCAATTCTACGTGTTGATCCTTTATTTATTTGAGCTTCTGTAACAGGGGAAGAAACTATAGTCACTCTTCATTTGTTTTTTTCCAGGCTTACATGTTCAAGTATGATTCCACTCATGGAGTTTTTAACGGATCCATCAAGGTTTTGGATGATTCCACCTTGGAAATCAATGGGAAAGAAGTCAAAGTTACATGCAAAAGGTATACGCAAATCTGACTTGCAATTGCATCTTTGAAAACTAATTGAGTTAGGTATTGTTTGTTATGGCTGTTCTTCATGACATCTTGAGTCAGTTTAAAACATGAATCTTCACCATTTTCTTTTGCAAATAGCAGAACTCAAGTTAACAGATAACTGTATCAATTCCCAGGGACCCAGCAGAGATCCCTTGGGGGGATTATGGTGTTGACTATGTCGTTGAATCTTCTGGTGTTTTCACAACTGTTGAAAAGGCTTCTGCTCACAAGAAGGTTGGTGTATCCCATGGATCGTGATCCTTTTAGGCTACATGTTCTGTATCTTGGCAATATGTGTGCTTTGTGATCTGCTTATTTCTGGACTTGAACAATAAACAGCTGGCACTTATTTGCTTCCCCTGCAGGGTGGTGCCAAGAAAGTGGTCATATCAGCTCCATCAGCTGACGCACCTATGTTTGTGGTAGGAGTAAATGAGAACACATACAAGCCAAATATGGACGTTGTGTCCAATGCAAGCTGTACAACAAATTGTCTTGCTCCTCTTGCTAAGGTAACTGCACTTGGAAATTTCAAGTCCATTTGCATGCTCTGTATAGATGCAATTCCTTTACTGGTCACTTGGTAAGGAAAACCCTGGGCAGGTCTTAAAACTTTTTTCCTAGATGTTTGGTCTGACCTACTAACCCATCATTTTTGTCACATCCGAGAATTGACTTTTAAGTTTTGCTTCTTTGAATGAATTTCATAGGTGGTTCATGAAGAGTTTGGCATTGTTGAAGGGTTAATGACAACTGTCCATGCAACTACAGGTCCCTCTCCCTATCTCTCTCTCCACCTCTCTCTCTCTCTCTTACACACACACACACACGCACACGCACACGCATGCACGAGGGCGCACACAGGGCACAGATGTCTGACAAACTGGTCTTTTTCCATGTTGACGTTCAGCAACACAGAAGACTGTAGATGGTCCATCAATGAAGGATTGGCGTGGAGGTCGTGGAGCTGGGCAAAATATCATTCCTAGTTCTACTGGTGCTGCAAAGGTACGAGGTTAATTTCTCCACTTAGGTGGGGGAACATACATTTTTTGCTTTGTGTCAATAAACAAACTTTTTTAAATGTTCAACATTATCTTCTAGGCTGTTGGAAAGGTTCTTCCGGAGCTCAATGGTAAACTTACTGGAATGGCATTCCGTGTCCCAACACCTAATGTGTCTGTTGTTGATTTAACCTGTCGACTTGCAAAGAGTGCATCGTATGAAGATATCAAAGCAGCTATCAAGTATGTCTGATCTTGCATAAATATCGGCTTTTCTGATACAAGGTGGACTCATAGGGTGAGTTTTTCTAAAGGTATTTGAAGTCCATTTATTCATACCAAGTTTTGGACTTTTTGTATGAAGGTTTGCATCAGAGGGGCCGCTGAGGGGCATTCTTGGATATACTGACGAGGATGTTGTGTCTAACGATTTTCTTGGTGATTCAAGGTATATATATCTCTCTCTACTCGTTTCAGTGTATATGTGCGCACTGTTCTGTGCATACATGTAGGCCCGCTGTTCATTTTTAAAGTAAACATTTTCACCTTTATGGTTTCTCTATCCTGTCATCATCTTAAGGAGAGTGTGTACACACTATTTTGTACGTGAAATGAGAGTCACTGGTTTTAGCTGGAATTTAACCATTTTATCATTGTTCTGGCAATAACAATCTTCAAATTTTTGCATTATGATAAATGTGTCTATAGTCCTTTAATATTAGGGCAATATAGTCAAAGTTCCAATGTTTGGTAATTTGCTACTTAAGTGCTATTGTCCAATTATCTAAGAGCACTTGTATACATTTGTTTAATCCTTGACATTTTCTTCCACTGCCGCCTTTGAATATCAAAATGATGTCACTATAAGTGGTACATACCTGAGATTCTTATTTATCAATAATGACGTGACCTGTTAATATGTCAAGGTGATGAATGCTTCCTCACTTAATTTGAGACTACTTGTCACTTAAGTTGGATTACTTGCCAAATTTTAAATCACTTGCAGCCGACTAGAAGAGGCATTGTCTGATTGAAGTAGGAATCATGTAAATTCGTCTTAGTTGCTCGAGTGCCTATATGCTCTAACTAACTACTCTTTGCATCTTTTTATGATTTCCGGTTGTATTTTTTAAGAAACTTTCAAAGTGAGTGATTATGATTACAAGTATTTTCGACGTGTTTCACTTATAGGTCAAGTATATTTGATGCTAAAGCTGGTATAGGCTTGAGTGATTCCTTAATGAAGCTGGTTTCTTGGTATGACAATGAGTGGGGATACAGGTACAGCATCTCTGTTTGCCGTTTATTTGTAAAATATTAGTATGATAAAGCCTAACTTATGTCCTTTTTATCTTACCTGCAGCAACCGGGTGCTGGACTTAATAGGACACATGGCTTTGGTGACATCACATAACTAAAAAGCAATACTAGAAGTTTTGTGCTCTGATAGTGGCTGCAATTTATTTCAATGAAAGAGTAGTTGAAATTTATAGTTAATTAAGTTTTGTCCGCATGGCATCTGAAATAGGGTCATGCTGTTGCGCAGCATTAATAATGTTGTATTCAACCTTCGTGACTTAAAAGAGACCTTTGGACTATTTCATTGTAGCAACACCGGATCTCGGTCGCCAAACTCCGTTCCTCTACGTGTTATGAACATGCCTTGTGATTGGTATTAGGAGGTTACCATTCCATTGGATTATTGGATAGAACAATTTACTAGTAACAAATAAACATTAAAATTCTGTAACAAAAACAGAACAAAGAAAAAAGATGAAAAATTAAATAAAAGAATTCGTTTCTTAAAAAATTTGTCTTCTGAGTCAGGTATTCCTAATAGGTGACGAATGTGGAGTCTCTTGTATGCCGTCACCTTGAACTCGTCAACATTTATTAACGTTGATTATCATATAAATTGAGTTTTCCTGAAAAATAGTTTTTCGCTATTTAAAGAATGCCGATCATGGTCGCGGTACTATTGTTTTTGCGTTGAAATTTTAGGTTGATGTGGTGTAAGGATGACAAAAGGCAAATTTAGGTGATTTTAGTGGATTGATGGACCTAGCCTCAGATCAATTCGAGGTTCAATTATTTTATAAGGCTCAACATCGTTTTGCTCAGAAGAGTTAAGCTTTGAGTAGGCCTAAGTTTGGGCGAAAGAATTAAGAAATAAATGTTTTATACTTTTAATTTTAAAAGTATTATTGAAGCCAACCCATTTTCATCCCTAATGTTGTGGGGATTTTAGATGCATCGTTTTACTTTTTTTATATTGATTTTTTCGGAACATAAAAATAATAATTTTTTGCAACATCAAATAATATAGCAAAATTGTATTAAAAGGTGATATCTATATAATTGTAAGAATATTGATAAGAATTTTAAAATAAAAAATTATAGTATAAAAATATTTGCTTAATAATTAGATTATATAATGTTATGCATGATTTTCTTAGATTAATATTAATATACTTACAAAATAATTATTCCAATATAAAATACTTATACTTTTATGTTTTATTTCAATAAGATATTTATTTCATATTTCTATAAATAAATAATTTTTTGTAGAAGATATAGAAAATATTTTTTAAAATTTCAGGGAGAATTTGACATTCTAATTTTACATTTTAGAGGGAACTTTACATAAAATAATTATAATTTTTTTCTAATTATTGTAATCTTTTACTTTGTAGAAGTGTTAACAAATTTTCTTTTATTACAATATTTTATTTGTTCAAGTTGTTTTCATCAAACTTTTACTTTAATTAGTGTAAAATCAAATTTAAGTTTTATTATTTATTTTAATTTGATTATCTTGAAAAAAATGAGTTTAAATATTCCAACTTATCTAAGGAACACTAAATTTAAGTTCATTTAATTTAGTTTAATTTTGGTTATATGTGTTCGTTCTCAAATGATAAACGAGAGAGATAAAATGTGTATTTATAGTGTTTGACCTATTTAAAAACTAATGAATAAATTTTCTATTTTAATAAACAATTGTGACAATTTTATATATAACAATTACAAAACAATAACAATAATAATTAATGTATGGGAAGAGAGAAAATTAATTTACAATTGTTTGATCAAACAACCATTCACGTCAATCCACTCTCCAAAATTTATTTTGAAATTCAGAAAGAGAAGTCTTTCCTTCAAGAAGATGAACCCCTACACATGTTCCTTTGCAAGAGTGAAAAGAATCCGTTTACGCATCTTCTTTTATCACAAATGAAGAGCGAAACCCTAGCAATTTAGTTATTCTCTCAATTGATATCTCATTCACTTAAAATGCAATTCAAGAATTTACTTTTTTTTTTGGGTGCACTCACGGTATCTACCGACGGAATCAATGACTAATCCCTTCGCTGCGGGAACATCTCAAACATGGGAGGGTTACAACTGGCCCAGGAGGGTGCTGCATTCCCAAGGGTGGGGTTCGAACCCCCAACCACTTGGTTAAGCGACGAAGGCATGTACCACCTACGCCAACCCACTGGGTCAAGAATTTACTTTTTAATCGCACAATTCACTAAGGTCTCGTGTCATCGTAACACACATAAATGTAACAAAATTTATTGTCCTAAGTGAGTTTCTAACCTATAGTTTTAGTGATAACAAAATATGTTACTTTTAATGTTTGATCCTTAGTGATATTAGTAAAATGTGAAAAATCAAGTTTAATGAAACGGTAAAGGGAGAAAATGAGCCAATTGAATAAATTGAGCAATCAAAGACCGAAGAAAATAAGTAAAGTGCAGCATATATGTAATTCAAGTGAAGAACCAAGAATAAAAAGGAATAGACCATATCAAGGTTTAAGTAAATCATTATAATCCTTGTTTAACCTTATATTGGTCATTTTAATAAATTATAAGCGCAATCATTGCATGATTATTTGCAAATAGAGTATAATGCATAATTATTTTATAAAAAAATCATTTTAATCTTTAAAGAAAACTCATTAATCTTTGAAAAAACTTTTTAAATAATTTTGAATCAAGTTTTTATTAAAGGAATGTATTCTGATATTTAAAAGAACTTAAATTTTTTTGAAATTTTATTTTAAGAAGTTTGGTTGATCAATATGGTGATTTAAGTGACTAATGCTAGGGCTTTGGATAGATTAGTAGACCTATGTTTTCTAAAAATATATATTGAGTTTGTAACTATATTGATTAACTAATGTTAGAATGATCAATCAATGCTACTGTTAGTAACTGTTGCAATGATTAGGCTATATTTCCAATGATTATTTTGGGTTGTCTTGAGTATAAACATACCATATACTAGTTGTGGGAAGAATGTCGGGTATACTATACAATTATTAAGAGTCTTAAGAGATTGGAGAATACGTGTTTATATTATATAACATATATCAAGCCTTTGTTCATTGATATAAGCAAGAGATAGAGTTTTGTTGAGTTATTTAATTGTTGCAACTTTTATATTTGCTTGGATTACACTGATTGAGGGTTTCTTTTAACCTTGAACAAAATTTATAAAAGGTTACTCTTCACCAATGGTAAAGCAACACAATTGCAATAGTTCCTTGTTACCCTGACAAAGAAGATATTATGTGGAGGGTTGCTCTTCACCTATTAAAGGAAGAAGATAGTAATTTCTCAAATACAACTTAGGGAGTAAATATAGGCTAAGGATTATTTGACCAAACTACTATAAATTACTTTTGTTTCTCTTTCCTTATTTTGTTCTATTTATCATGGCGATTGCTTTATGGTTATCATATGTAAATTTGCCATAACTATTCATTAATATAAAAATAGAAAAAAGTGAACACACGCAATTCACGCCCTCTCATATAATATATGAGGATCAATAATTAGCATTAAACTGAGTCTTATTCATTATATATAGATTTGTAGTAAACTTTGAGCAATGATCATTATGACACAACTTCCATCACTTTTTAGTCAAAAGGGCTAGTATATTAGTAGTGTCCTATTCTTCAATAGAAATGATTACTTAGTTTGAAGAACTAGGATGAAGGTCTTTCTTATGTATAAAGATTTTGAGTTTGAGAGATTGTAGAGAATATGGAGTGTAATAGTAATGCCAATAGACTCATCTCATTCAATAGTAAGGTAAAGCACATTTTGTTTTTGTATTAGATAGAAATATGTTATCTAAAGTTTCAATATGTCAAACTACTCATGATATTTGGCTACTTAATCTTACATATGCTAATGATTGTCATATTGATATTAGGGTTAATGATATTAATATTATTCATAATAAGCTTGATGAGAATTTAGATTTAATTAGAATGGAGTGAAAATAGAGAGAAAAACCAAAGGAAGAAGCGAACATTAAAGATCAGATGAGATGATGTATGCGATTATGAAATCATTAACATTATTCATGATAAGCTTGATGAGAATTTAGATTTAATTAGAATGGAGTGAAAATAGAGAGAAAAACCAAAGGAAGAAGAGAACATTAAAGATCATATGAGATGATGTATGTGATTCTAAAAGTGGCTCACATATGCTTTGTGGAAAATAATCTTAGAGTATTATCTAGTTAAAACCCTCTTAATTATAATGATAATGATGATAATTTGCCTTATGGATAACTTTGAACATCTAGAAATTATGAGTCTAACAAAATATCTTTCAAATATAATAAGATTCGAAAACTCTTAGATGTATACATGATAGGATTTAATAGTGAAGTTATTGCTAATGATAATAAGCATGATTTGTTGTATAAAAATGAGGAATTGAGGAAGAAGTCCTTCTCTAGATTTATTATAGGTATGAAAAATTGAATAGCGTGTTTGGAGCCCTAGAAAAGCTCGAATGATAGACATGGAATTGATGAATTGATTTTACTCATGAAAATGCACCATTTAATGTCAATGCAATTTTTGTAAGCAACAAGCATGTACATGATGTGACTATACCTAAATCATCACATCAACATTTTGCATCATCTAAATATATACAAAAATCACATGATCACCCATTATCCATAAGGTTAAGTAAAAGAAAAGTTCCATGCATTCATGTATATGTGATGTTCTAAACCTAGGGGGCATCGTATTCAAGGAAAAATATGATAAATTTTTATACAAGGTCATCCCAAATGAACATACAAAATCTTTCTCATTCATATAGGTCTCTTTATTATCAAAACGGAATGAAACAAACTCATAATTATTATAGATCTCATTATAAGTATAGTGGCATAATACTTGCTCTCATTCAATATAAGCCTTATAAGAAATAAAGAATCATGACCTTTAGAATACAATAGGATATATTTTTATAAAAAGATTGATAAGATGTGATTTAATTATGTTAATTAGGCTTATCTCTTTTGTTTCAGGTTGATTTTGGTACTTAATTGATGAAATTAATTTTTATTTTATTTTATGAAATGACAAGTGGAGATTGGATCAAATTGGAGCATTATTTGTCAAAGTAATGAATTTTGTAAAAGAAAAATGACATATTGATGTAATGGATAAAACCAGACCATGCCTAAAGCTAGATTCACTATAGGAGTTTTAGTTCAATTAAGAGACCTATTCCTAGCTCTGTTTTGTCGGGATTTAGTTTTCCTTGAAAGAGAATCTTCATAATATTGAAGGAAGTTAGTTATTAGGTAAGAAAGAAGAGGGAAAAAATGTCACACACCTTCTCCATAATTCTTTTTTTTTCTTGTGTTTTCTCTTCATTTTTCATTTGTTTTTAATGTTGAAACCATAGCCATGTGTTTATAATTCGAATATTCTGATTGAAGGGGATTCAAAACTTTAGTTGTAACCTTGTGAGGTTTTGTTCTAAACTTATAATTTTATTTCAATTCAAATATTTCTTGTTTTATGTTCTTTTATTTCAAGAATAATTAGTATTGATTAATCTGATAAATTAATTTAATGTTGATTATTTTATAGCTATCTATGAATTTTGTTGGACCCCAAATTTTCAGTGAAATTTAGAAATAAGAAATGATAGAAAATCAGTGTTTTATATATATATTGTGTAATAGAAGTATTTATGCTTTAAGGAAATTTTGAGAAAAGAATTATGAGTTTTCA
>JAOTBA010000002.1:13354253-13371084 GCA_025629845.1 Erythroxylum squamatum
TAAATTCTGAGTTCTCTCACCTCTCTTCGCACTTCGCCTAGGATTGGCATTCCAGCGAGCAAAAGGTATGAGATTCAGTTTGGTTTGTTTAGTTGTTTTATCACATGATTATGCATAAAATATTCATTAGTTTTCCTTTGCATTACAGAATGACAAGTTATTTTGAATTAAAAAGAGAATACAACAATAGTATTAAATATACTTATAACAGACAAAAAGAATTAGATCTCTTACTTATTAAGGCTTTCGCCGATAATAAACATGCTTATAATACATATATAGACCCCAAATATAATTTTCCCGAAGATCATCCAGTCTATCATCAAGCACAAGCAGTCAAGGCAGCAGCAAAAAGAGCCATGCAATATACCGCTCAACTCATTCCACTACTACAATCAATGATTCAAGATCTGAAGCAACTTCGCAGTTACTACCAATCTCTTCTTAAGAATCTTATAGATTAAGAATGTATTTTAATTTTCTTCAAGAATTAAAAAATCTAATTGAGTTTTATTATGTTATGGAAGCAGAGCAACGTGATTATATCCAAGAATATCAGGATCTTATAGACTTAGCAAAACAAAATCAAAATAATCAACTTTTAATTGATGCTAAACAAATGCTATCCCAAACTCAACTATTTTATCATTCTTTAAAACAAGATCGAAAAGAGATTCAAAATCATATGAAATATTTAATCAGTTAAAACTATGTCTTCTCTATTTTATTTTCATAATTATTGTCTTCATTATTTAATCCATATGATTTATAATTCATTCTGCTATTTATATGCTTTACCATTATTCATTTTTCTTACACTCAGCATTCTTTATGTT
Source organism: Erythroxylum squamatum (assembly GCA_025629845.1). Classification (NCBI taxonomy): domain Eukaryota; kingdom Viridiplantae; phylum Streptophyta; class Magnoliopsida; order Malpighiales; family Erythroxylaceae; genus Erythroxylum; species Erythroxylum squamatum. The sequence continues at coordinate 13,355,090 of JAOTBA010000002.1, forward strand.
TATCCATTTGATTTAGAACACTATTTCCATACTAGCATGCATTTTATGTTTATTACTCTTGATTTTCTATGGAGAAAAATATTTCAGTTAGAAATAATTAATTATATGATAGTATTTCCTCCTCATCAGCCTAACTATGAGGAAGAAGATGATTATATATATTATGAGTCAGACGAAGATAATTATTATTCACTCATACCAGAAGATTAAAATGACTTGTCCTATATGTACGACATTAGAAACACAAATTACGACTATACAAAATCTAGTAACTATCTGTTCAGCTAATATACAGTATAATGAACAACAGTTAAATATGTTTACTTTATTAGAAATTGAAATAGGAAGAAGACCATATGAAGAACAATTAGCCGTAGTCCAACAATTACACCACTTATATGTAACTCTTTTACAGGATCTCAATCATATAAAGACAAATCATTTATTTTATCATAATCATCTCTAATGAGTCAAATTATCAAACCAGAAAAGGATTCACAAATATTAGATATAGATACTTTAGAATTAACAGAATCTTTAGGAACTTTTCAAGTTTCCCAATTATTATCTCAAGATCAGCTAAAACAAAGTAAAATCGCCAAAGCTCAACTAGATCTCAAATCTGGACAAGATATACACAAGTCAACATTAAAACAAATTTTTAATCGACAAAATATAATTTATTTTGGCAAAATGATCTATGAAACACCAGTAAGAATAGATCAATGTAATGGACACATTCGGATTAGTCTTATTGATCAAGACCAAATTATGAGACAATTACAACAGTTACCTGAAAAGAAACGAAAGAAAATAGGTTATATTCATTTATCTACAATTCAGATTTTACTAAAATCTACTTTTCAACAAGGAATAGATTCACCCATTAGAATGGCCATCTTAGATGAAAGAATGACTGATCTTAATAATCAAATTATAGGAATGATGAACGGAAATTTAGCCTATGGTAAAATAAAATTTAATACTAGATTAAAATTAGGTTGGTAGTTATTCACATATGATGCCTTTTAGACCCATCATGGGTGTAAAACGACATCACTGAAGACCTAAGTGCACCACAGAATTCTAACAAGATCGTACCAGACCGCAATATTCATCTTGAATTCCACGCAGCAGGCAAACAGAGTTTCTTCGCTAGTCTAATCGTGAACTATAATGGATTTTTCTTGACAGCACAATCAACGCAGCATAATTATAATCAAATACAAAACGGTCAATCTAGTTTGTGGTAATCAAACAAGAGAATGACTTTTCCGTACCAATACCTGAGTTTATAAAAAATGTAAACAAAGTTACAAGTTCCAATAATTTCCGAGTCCTTTTTTCAAAGATAAATCGAGTTCAAGCACACTAGTAGAATTTTAATACAGTTCTCGCCGTCAACAGGAGCTCCTCCAGTCCATCATCGTTTTTGGCTCCAATCACTAGACAGATTCTTCTGAATAATGCCATTCTCATTCAAATATTCCACAAACTCATCTATAAGATAGGGCCAAGCACCTTCAGCATCATAATTAGATAATGCTGGATCCACAGTCTGCAAGAAAAAAAAACCAAAACCACTTTTAGATATCCACTAATCAATTGATTTAAGTTGATACTATATGTTTGAAACTATTTGATCTGCCTAACTAGTTCTTGTCTTTGAACCCCAAACTACCTTCTAGCTCCCATACTCTCTATTAACAGCTATTCCAACTTCTACTACAGTAGTTTTAACTCCTAAACGGAGTACGTGAAAGAATTTAGAAATATACAGCTGAACCCCTCCTACTCTGCTTTTTGTTTTCTTTTTTAGAAACTAAACTTTATAACACCTTTCCCTTTTGGGAAATTAACAGTAGTGAGAATGCCTTTTGTGAGCCAGCTCTACTGTTGCTCAATTGGTACAAGTTGAGTCCTTGTTCATATACCCTACCAGCTGCACATAGCCAATATTTCTGCACTATTTCCAGCGCTTGTGGATATTTATCAATCAATTATCATGACACCTTAATTGGCGACCACAAGGCTAAACTCCTAAATATCAAACCATTCTAGGGTTAAATTTTTTTTGTATTTTAGTGAACTCATTCACTGTCCAAAATATAATTCTGTTTCTGCAATGCTATTTTTCAGTGTTGTTAATCTGATCATAATCAATCATCCTGCACCTTAGCTTCGCATGGTACAGAGTAAGAATGTACAGGAAGACAGACAGTAACTTCAAAGGAAATCAACAATTAAAATAAAGCAGAATAAGCAAAAGCTTTATTTTGATGTTGCCTCTTACCCTTGCAAATTCCAACAGCTGAGACCAAGTGTCCCTGGAAATGGCTTTATTATGTCGAGCCTAAAAAATTTTTGGCGACATTGTCAAACGAAATATAACTTGTAAACAAGCATGGACCAAAAAATTCAATTACAATAAACGAAGCTGAATTTTACGAATCCAAAGATCATTTATGTACCAACTCTAATCTGATTAAACTTAGTTGACAGGATAGTCTATAAAATAAACAGTACGAATAACTTCAGAAATGTGAAATCATATTGTAGTACAAAACTGAAAATATTCTCACAGAGAGAGACCTGATCATACTCATGTAGTTGTGACAATCCAGGGCTTTCATCATATCCAACATATTTTAATGTAATGCAAAACTTAAACTGGTGTAAAGAAATCACCAGAAGAGGGGCCAACAATTGTACTCAATGAAACAAAGGCGGCATTCTAACCCTCAAACCTACATGCATTGGAACAAATTTGTAAAAAAGAACTTTGATAAGGGCATAAATCCAAACGCCAGCTAGACCAGTTAGGAGCTTGATTTTCCAAAACAAACAACCTCATATATGTCCTCCCAGAAGCGGCCAACAAATCCTCTCCAGATTCTTGCACCTCAACAAAAGGGATATGAGGAATTCTCCGAGAAATAGAGGCATTACCTAATTTTGAACAGCTGTGTAAAACTCATATTTCTATTAGTTAACAATTTGAACTTCCCTTGATTAGAGTTTCTTAGCCGAGTAAGGCCATGTGTTATTTATAGTATCTTAAGCCCTTGCCTGGAAGACCTGGCTTGGCATCTAACAACAGAAATTAAATAGACAACTAAGCAAAGGGATATTTTTTTTACTCAAACTTATAAATGTACCAAGTGTGAGTATGACTCAAATAAAGGGAAAATGAAGTACTTATATATTACCACAGTCCACGGTAACATAGAAAAAATTACAACAAAATTATATATCAATTACCATAGTGTCCACAGTTCAAACCCCAACCATACAAAAGCTTCCCAATGATATATCCAAATTGGACAGAGATGCAATACTTGAAAGTAGAAGTATCTTTTATCCACACAACACAACCATTGTCGACGGCAGCATGCAATACTGCTCATTACCTATTTTAAACAAATCTAACCTGTACAAGATACTCCAAAATAAGATTGTAATATACCTGTAAGAACTGGCACCAATGATCAACCAATGGCCACTGCTTTTCTGCAAATAGCAATTGCCACATGCCAATTGCTGTATCCAATGCCAAAGATTTCTGACCCTGAATCAATGAAGATATATCAGAGTTATACTACAACGATTAAGGCTCAATGAACTAACAAATTATATAAAATATTGATGCATCGATGCCTCGCATCTGAAGTTCTACTAGGTGAAGCAGACAAGTACAGACAGAATAATCACTTAAGCACACAGGTGAGTAGGAAAGGACAAGAAACAATATTTTAATGTAGTTTGGAAGAAGCACCTACATCCAAATACACTCACCTATTTGCCACTATAATATGAGAAAGAGAACTACAACCCTCCGTGTAGTAGCACTTAGGTTATTCCCTATACAAAGGACAAACAGGAAAAACCCAATTTGCCCCCTCAAATAGGTTAAAAAAAACCCGACTGTCAACATTGCCCCCTACAGTCACTAATTTTGAGTCGTCACCCCTCCCTAAAACCCACTCATTTGCCAGGAGCTTTAGCGAATAGTAAATATAAGTAACAGTTCAGCTAAGACAACTATTTATCTTATTTTAAAAAAAAAAAAACTTGAGAAGAGATGCATATTGTTTGAAAGAGCACTTGCGGACAAGTTTTTCCTATTTCAGTGCAACCCCACAAGAGCCCGTGAGTAATAACAAAATACCCTACAGATTTGAGCTGTACCCCCAACCCAGGAGCCCATAAGATACAGGAAAACAAAAAAGTCGAGCTGCAGTTATTCCTTGATTTCAAACAACTAGGAAATTTTAATCCAGCTCAATAAACAAAGTAGATAGGTTACAAAAAAAGTCCGAAGGTTACACTTTGTTAATACAAAAATCATTATTATCAAAGATCTAAAATTTCAATAAAAGCATCCAGCAGATACAACAGTTATTTTAAATGCCACTCATGTCTCCAGTGCGTGATACAGTGAAACGTTTTTCAGCATTTTCCTCTAACTGGATGAATTGCCAGCAGACCGAAGGAGACAATTTAATGTACATTGAATCGAAATGATGCCCCCAATAAAAACCAAAAGACTAGGTATCAAGGTAATATTATACATCAAATAAGTGGGGTAAAATCTTAAAAACAATAAGGTTTAGTTTCTTTCTATAAAAACCCCACATTCTAAGTTCCCAAGGTCATCCACCTCACCATGCAATCCTTCACAACAAGATTGGTTGCATGTAACCAACCTAAGGCACTCCTAGGAACCTCCACTGAATTGATTAAGTGATGGGATTTCTCCCATCAGCAATAAACATTAAGGTTGGTAATGGACGACCACAAGGGCCTGCTACTAAAACAACGTCTTGTTGGCCTGGCTCAGGTCAATGCAGGCCTTTCAAGCTGGGCCAGGTGATTCCCAGACTCAAGTCCCATCAACTTGAGCCTGATCTGTTGATTTCGGAGGAAGTCGGGCCATAACGGTCAATCCTATTAAACAGACTAGGGATTTGAAATTTTCACGCCCTGGAAGAACATTTTACTATATATCTTCTTGACAACTTCCTCTTAAAACGATCAATAGATGTAATAAACAACTTCATTCGACCATTCTAGGTTTGAATGAGTATGCTCAATCAACAGTCAATTGAGAAAATTAGGTTAACATTTGCAAGAATTGCAACAGAACTTCAAACAAGAAGCTAAAGCTAGCAATAATTTTCCTCAAGTTGCTTACTCTTAAAAGCACCACAAGAAAGTAACTAGAGTATAAAAAACATTTCCATAAGCAAGAAAGAGAACCAACAAACTCTAACAAATACATCTATTCCCATCAAAGGAATGCTCACTTAACATAATTGGCTATAGAGTAGACAGAGAATCCCTATCCCTCACAAGTCTTCCCATTTTGCTCCATGCAAACTAAACAAACAAATAACAAGAAGGAACAACCAAAACTTGGTACAGTTGAAGACGCACAATAGCCAGATGCACCAGTTTTTACTCCAGAGACAGAATTCATAACACAAACAAAAGAAGACCTAACGAATTACCATAAACAACTGATAATGCAAGAAATAGAGAATTTGTTTTAGGAGGTTTCTAAAATTGCTTAGCTGATAAACTTCAGAACCAAGCTTTCCATTAAGAAACAAGAAAATGATATGACTCATCCTCATATATCATGCAAAGGTATCAGAAAAAGTTCTTTAACTCCATGAATAGACAAGCAAGTTAAATATCACCATGGAAAAGTGCAACGATTTTAAGTTTATAAGGGTAACAACTGTTACCTTTTCTTTGGCCCAGCCAAAAGCAAAGTTGTAGATATCACGAAACTTTTCTGAACAATCAAAGAAGCCAAGTATCATTTCAATAATAAGGGGCAATATCTAATTATAAAAATCAACAAATTTCAGAAGACATTTGGGTGAACAAAACTTAAAAGCTATTTAGATACTTAGACCACCACCATCTTTTTCGTTCTTCAAGAACCCATTATAGCAACACAATTGATCATGCAAATTGCACAGAGCCTATTTCAGCTAAATTAACAATCCACGCATCCATAACACATTTTGTCCATAATGTTTTAAGGTTGTGTAAACGAATAGTTACAAAGAAGTTGCTGAGGAGCAAACTAGAAATCCTATCTGTTGCTAATTTGAAGTTAAAATAATTGTGAAAGTATGCAACAAAAAATAGTTGCTTCATTTCATACTAATAAAAGGTTATGAATTTGTAGAAGAATTCAAAATCATCCATAGATAAAGTTCAAACTTAGGTTTGTTGTTAGAAAGTCACCAGTTAAAATTAAATACGATAAAAAGAATCCCATTCAATTTCCAAAAATGTTTGAGAATTGAAGGAAGATGCACATACGCTCATCTTTAAGTTCAGAGCGCATAAATGGAATCTTTTCACGAAACTTCTCCACAGAATCTATCCTGCCATCAATAACATCACTTAAATTTCATTTCCATTAAAAAAAAAAACACTTAACTTGGTCTATGCCAATCTAGCCTATAACAAAAAACAACTTTGAAGAAAAAGAACAAACCCTAGTGTTTGTAAGCCTCCAACAAACTCTTGCTTGGAGAATTCACACATGGTTGAAGCCTTCATATGCCATGAAACTACTAACTGCAATAATGATTAACAAACAAATGTTACTAAGACATCTAACAACAGCATTGACAATTTGAAATCAAATTTCATGGATGATGTAGAATATAATATGATGATCAATAACGGATGCCGTGCAGACTTAGCAGACATAATGTCCTTTAACTTAAATTCCATGTCTAAGCTAAAAATGCATGACAATGTGGATTAGTTATGTAATTAATGCAACAGAAAGTTCATCTTCACTTCATAGTCGTTGATAGATTCACCAATTTGACAAAGTGATAGCCCCAGCAAAGGTACCAAAGTAATGGGTTCAATTGTTCAAGGGATGAGGCTTGGTACGTCCTTTCTTTCTTAAAGCATTAGCAAGCCCAAAACTCAACCCCATCTCAATTTGAAGATACTTATATAAGCCAATAGAAAGGAGCACAACAAATCTTATGCATAGGCAAGCTCTGGGAGTCTTACTGAAGGAACCTATATCAGTATGTTGACCTCTCAGAATGCAATCATTATTTCCTTTTTCTACCAGCAACTTAAAAAATAGGCGGATCAACTTAACAGCATAATCTCACGCAGTCCTCAATAATCTAAATCATCCAAAGTCAAGATAGTCGGATCAAAGGCTTTTCCAGACGCAAGATCTGGAAGGTAAAATGGAGAAAGTGCCTGACCTTATTCATCTTATAAAATATTACGGATGATTCAGTTGGACTTTTACAGGTTATTGCTAAAATATGCACAAAATCCATTAACAAATATAAACACTGCTCTTAAATCCATGCATACCATGACTATATCTTGGGGATCGACCTGAAAAAGACAAAACACTTAAGCATTAGTTGACATCAAAAAACACCTCCATATGCAGCATGGATACATCAACAAATTTATACATTCAACACCACTTCATGGGCCAATTTTAGGTACAGAATGAACATCATAAGATTTATAAATGACATGGACTCATTGTTAAAATAATTTTTCATAAACCATTCCCTTTTCCTGGTCACAAACAGGTCATATGGATAATTCCATAAATTATAAACACCAATAAAGGGAAACTCAAAGCGTGACACAATCTGTATACAGAACTTCCCAGCCATTCAGCCATTACTACAAGTAATTTTGATGAAGGATATGCATTGTTACTTGCCTGAAGGTCATCACACAGGAGGGTGATACCATCAACCAAAATCATATCAGCATAAGGATCTGCACACACATTTGAAAAAAAATTACTTAGTCAGAACTTTTGTCAAAGCCTTTTAACTACATTCCATTCCAACATTCCAGGAAGTAGCTTACATAGAACTGAATCTCTATGAATCTTCACAAATATCCTAAATGATGCATTAGAAAAATGAAGAATGCACTTCAATATATATGGCTCATCAGATGAACAGACTCTAAATATTCAATGCGTAGAAGTATGAAGATATAAAAGAAACCAAAGTAAATTTTAGCATCATAAATTGATTTAAAAGCAATAATTTGAACTAAGCTGAAGATTCCTAGAGATTCAGTTTTAAATGCTATGAAATAATATTTCTCAATAAATGCATAACTATCAATCATACTTCATTCTTTTTATAATAATATCTTATGGATATTAACATAGCTAAACCAATTCTTTATGTAAATCAAGATGCATTCTTATGATGTCTCGTCAAAAATACAAAATACCAATAAAAAAGTTTGCAAGGAAATCAAGTATTATAACGCTCAACAACTTATAGTACACCTTCTATTCTCCAATTTTAAATGCTATGGAAAGATATAAAAAGAAATAATTGCCATTGTTGAAGTGAAGCTAGCCTTTATATCTGTTGTAAAGCTCTTCCAAATGTCTAGAATCAGTAAGTGTTCTAATCTGGGGCTGACTGTAGAAATAATCAAATGCTCCTTCAAGATGCCAATCACTAGCTTTCAAAGCTTGAAGAGCAGCTTTCTCACTGCATTTGAGAAGAAAAAGTCAACTTCCTGAATTATATGAATTCCTCAGGTGAATTAAAAACACAAGAAGCAACTAACATACACAATACAAGATTGTATCTCAAAATGCAATTGATTCCAATTTATGAAAATTTGGGAAAAATAACAAACACAAGCGCAGCCACTGGATGATGGAAGAATTGTAAACTCCATAAGAAACTGATCTCATACATAATACATGTGTATCGAGGCGAACCTTAATGAGATTGCAACTCTAACATGAAAAATAACCCTCTAGTCAACCAATGTACTCTTGAAAACAAAAACTCGTCAACAGAAAAAAATAACAAAGTGATTTCATGCACTTATTGTATCAAAACACGATACAACTACTAGGAACCTTGGTGATGAGTACATATCCAAAGAACATTTCACAAAAAAGAAAGTCATAAGATTCATCTATCGTGCCACAAATCAACCAGTAAGTCAACCATATACAAAGGGCATAAGAAATTAAGTGGAGAGACTGGTTTACCTTGCACCAGTTATGCTGATAAACTGTTGCAATTTGTCGCGGTTGCCTCTGTTTAATTTATGCTGAAAACAGAAGAAAACACTCAGAAGAGGAAATGATGGAAAGATAGGTAAGAAACCATCTCATTATAAAAGCAATACTAAGCATTGGCTACCAAAAACTAGAACTGAAAACGAAATTGCAGAAAGTTGGGTACATAATTACACGACACCAAAAACATTACCCAAGAATCAAACAAAGACAAGAAGCACTATCTATGCCAGCATCGCAAGCATGCAATTAGGAAGGAAGAAATCAAAGGTTGAAACTGTAAGAAAAAACTTTAAACAGAAAACTGGGCCACAAATCCTTCAATCCTAGCACACACTCCCTCAATCGAATAAACACTGCACCATATCAAATAGAAAAACGACGACCGAATTTCAATTTCTTTTTTGGAGGAACTAACACGAATCTGTTTCCTCCTCAATTTCCAGATTAACAAAACAAAAAGAGAGAAATAGAACAATGATAAGGAAAACGGAAAAAATGATCAAAAGAAACAATTATCTCACCATGTTAAAATAATAGGAAAAAGAAGATAAGCAAAATAGCCTCAAATCGAGAGAGATCTTTTAGTGATAAATAGATTAGGGTTTGGGGAATGAGGAGAGCTTATTGTCTTTTGCTTAATTCCTCTGTTGGGACTTGGGACTTGAGCTCTCTCTCTCCCTCTCTCGGTAATAGTTAATCTCGTTACGTAAAATTGAAAATACAATTGGTTAAGTTCGTTTCTGTAGACTTCCTTCTCCTTCTTTCGCCTTTTTATCCCATTCCCTTTCAAAGTGCCTATTCAAGAATTTCGGGCATCAAACTTAAATCGTCCTTCTGGACCACCTGCGGTCCAAGGCATCATTTTGTTAGATTTTTTCTTTTTTGTCTTTTTCCTTTCTAATGAACAAATTAATTATCTGAAAGTATTCAAATAAAAGTAAAAATATCTAAGAGTTTGAGCTACTTTACAAATCACGTCCAAATATTATTTGTATTTAAATAAAAGTATCAAACAAATATTTAAGGTAAATGATACCGAACTTAATTTAGATTTAATTTTTTTGAAATTTTTAAAACTTTCAAAAAAATTTATAGTTTTCGTTCTTTTTCATAAAACATCTTCTCTTATATTTAACTAAAAATGACAGTAAATATATGAATCAATCAAATATTACTTATAAAATGATTCAATTCAATTTTTTAATTAAAACTGAAATAACTAAACATAACTTAAACTAATAATTCTCTTAAATTATTAATTTAAATCTAGTTTAATTAGTTCAAATCAAATACAAGAGTTGCATTAGATTATCATGTTAGTAAATTTGATCAATCTATATATGATATTTATATCACGTGCGCTTCATCATTATTTTAATTGAATTTTATGATAATATATTTTTTAGAAAATTGAAAATTAGAAAGAGTTTTATCTCAAACTTTCAATTCTTAAACCCAAAAAAAAATATTTATTAGGATTACAATATACTCTGTTATTTGTAAGAGTAGTTGATGTTAATGCTTTATAAGTAACTAAAATGACTTGACATGTATTGATGTTTCTTCCTTTTAAAAAATAGAAGTGCTTTATCTGAAATTATATTTATTTAATATAATTTTTGTGATAAAATTAATAGTGTTAGACTTGTGAAGAGATAATTATAATGGGATAACATAACAATAATATTAATATAAATCAAACGTAAAACCCTAAATATTCCTAATAAACGATGCTTTGTCATTAAATGTTGAAAAAAGTAACATATATTATAGTCTTTTCTTGGTAGCAATAATTATGTTATCAATCTCATAAGTTAAAATATTGAAATATAAATGAATGTTTAAATAGAGAATATTTTATTAATTCAATAAATATGTTACGTGTGATATAAATCTCATATTGATTTATAAAAAATTAAATGGTGAAATTTTAAAAGATTAAAGAAAATTTAAGATTTCATTTTAAAAATTTATGATGTTTTGTTATTTTATAATTTCCTAGATCACAAATTTTATATATGTATCAAAATTATACTCCCTCTGATTCATAATAAGTGTCGTTTTAGTTACATTTTAATTATTCAAAATAAGTGTCATTCTTGACTTTGTATGTATGTTTATAATTTTACTTCCAAAATTAACATTTAATTTCTCTCTCATCTTAATTACACAGATCACAATTTCAAGACAATTTAAGTATGCAATTTCTCTTACATGCTAATTTAATAAGGGTATATCTATAATTTCATTAGCTTTCTTAATAAGCGTGTATTTTTCTAAAACGAAACTTATTATGAATAAGAGGGAGTAATTGTTTAAAAAGCTTTAACAACTTACCAAATTGATCTTCGTTTCTATCTTTCACAAGTTTGCTCAGATATGAAAATTTTGTTTTATACGCTTTGACAACTTTCTTCTTCAACTCCTCCTCCTTATCCTTCTTTTCTTATACAATAAACATTTCCTTCTCTTTTTTTCCTATTTTTCAACTTTAAGCTCTTTTTCACTCCTTAAAGTTACCGTTTTCACTTTCCCCCTTAGGTTTGGCTTAGTGTTCCTAAGATCGGTGTTGTTAGGCAAAGTATCTTACTTCCTTTCTATGACAAACTTAACAACCTGTCTAATATGCTTTTCCAAGTTATAAATGAAATATTTTTTATTTCAAGAGATGCTCCAGTATTATGGAAGCGAGCCTTGACTACAGTGATAAATTTTTTCATGATTTCCTCAATACTTGGCTTCCTTTCTTATTACTATTGTTGCTAAAATCTGGATGAGGGCCCTTGCCTTTGTTATTCTTAATTATTTCATGGAAAGTTAAGATGGTTTCTTTGCCCTAAATTATAAATTAATATTACTTTATGGATTATTTGAGGCTAATTCCCTATAAATTTGACCTGCTTAGTTAGTTATCACATATTTTTAGACGCTTTACATTTATGATTAGGGTTTTGATAATTGTAAATGTCACAACATATCACGTGGTTGAGTTGCCAAACTTATACTACCAATCTGCTTGTTCTAAACTTTCAACCTCTCCTATAATTTTGTCATCATATCATTAATCCATATCACTAATATAGGAAGATGAAACATATTAAATGTGATTGTTAGGTGAAAGTGACGTGTGATCAATGTGGGAAGAAAGGCCAACTCAAATCAAACTATCATGTCAAATTGAAAGAAATAAGAGCAAATGTTGTACATGAATACAATGAATATGAATAGTTAAATTAGGATAAATGTTTTTCTCTTGAAGTTATTGATTAACCAATAAATGTGACTTTTTTTGTTCACCACATCAACACACTTACATATGTCAGTATTTTCATGAATTATGAAAAGTAATGGATTGGTAATTTTAGTTGCTCTCATCATGCAATATGGAATGTCACTCTACTATGTGATGTTCATCTATATTGTGGGAAAAAGTTCATTATGAAAACTGATAATTCATTACCAGAGTCATTTCTCAATTTATAGATAAATCATTTGAAGGTCATTTGATTACAACAAAGTTGATCCCATGCTATGTAAAAGGCATTCTAAGTTAGGGATTAACGTAAAAGCAAGGTGTGTCATTTTCTTTGAGTGGTTTTATAGATGCAAATTAGGCTAGTGATGTAAATGAAAGGTGCTACATAACAAATTTATGTTTTACTATGTGTTCAGTTATAATTTCTTGGTATAGTAAGAAATTCTAATGTAGCTTTTTCAAATTATGAGGCAAAGTATATAGGCTAATGATGATTGCCACAATCTATGATCCTGAAAAATCCAAGCATTTGCTTGCAAATGCAATTATAAGGAATGAATATATACTCTCAATATGGAGCATCTAGAATTAAGGATGTCTATTATATCACTTTAGTCGACATTTAAGATGTTAACTAAGAATATTATTAAAGACATCTTTAATATTTATGATATACAAAAGAGGTCGACATTGAAGATGTTGTCAATTAATCACGGATGAGTTACGATCACATCAAACATGCAGATAAGTAAAAATTCAAAAGGAGTTATATGAACATGACAACAGATTACTGAAAACTATTGGATTTTATATAGTAGCATCCTGAGGTAAGTAATGTTCTTTAATTTTGTTATCATTTCTGATTTGATTATGTTTTTAAATGGTAGGTTAATTTATGTTTTAGCGACTCATACAAATGAAAAGTTAATGAATATAATGGTAGATCGTTTGATTGATTGAAACATCGATATAAAGTTATCAATAACAACATTGAATAATTGTGGCAACAACGATAGTATGTTTGACAAGATTAAGAATAAGTTGCAGGTTAAAAACTTATTGATGGATGAGAATTTCTTTCGTATGCATTTGAATATGATTATGAAAGATAAGTTAGCTATACTCAGATAAGGGATATAACTAATTCAAAATAATGAAGTGTATTGGAGTATAATATCTAAATGAGTTGAGAAGTTTAAAGAAACTGCAAGACAATTATGCTTTCCCTACATAGAATTCAACATGCAAGATGCTTGAGTTAGCAATTAGGTATACTTATGTGTTTATAATATTAAGACAAAAAAATTCTCAATATACTTATTTGATGACAAATGAGTAATGAAACTTGGTAAAAGAAACTTATGAGAAGTTAAAAGTTTTTAACATTATAATTGAGTTATTTTCTAGTAAAAAGTATCCAACTTCTCACATTTGTTTTGTTAACTCATATGTGCTAAAGTTAGCATTATCTCAATGGGTCATTTCATCTAATGAAGTGATTCAAACAATGGAAAAAAAAAAGATTATGAGAAAATTTGATAATTATTATAATGGGATCAGTAATACTAGGATAGTTGTTATTGTTTTGGATCCAAACTTCAAGCTAGTTATAACTGAATATTATTTTTAGTTGTTATACAATGATGAAGCCTCAGTATATTTTGATATCATTAGATAGTTATAATATGATTTGTTTAATGTTTATTAGTTAAGAATGGGTATAAATGCCAATAATTTATTATCAACTTAAAATTCTATTGGTACATCCTCATCAAGTAAGATATTTAACTGTTGGATTTTGGTTTAAAGAAATTCATAAAGATAAAAAGTTATAATTTTATATAGTACGATGGAGTTGGATAATTATTTAGAAGTTGATATTATGGGCACAACTGATGAGCATTTTGATATTTTAGCTTAGAGGAAGTTGAATGGATCATAATATCTGTATCTTATTATGGAAGAAATTGCATTAGATTTTTTAGTTATCCTAGTATCCACAATTATTTTTGAGTTTGTTTTTAATACTAGAATTTTGTTAGTGATTTCTCATCACAATGGACTTCATCCAAAAAATTTAAAAATCTTAATGTGTTCTAAATTTTGGTTAGGTACTAGAAATATTCAAGGTAAATCCTACACTCTAACATCTGTTAATTTCTACTTATAATTTTAATAATTTTCTATCATATTTCTAAAAATTTTATCAGTCATATGATCTTATTGTGATTGATATAGAAAATATGAATATAAAAGAGGTCAAAAAGATTTGATGATAAAGATATATCTATTTGTTAGTTATCTTGCATTCATCCAATCAATTTATTGCATAATAAAGTATAATTTCAAAAAAAATTAAAATGCAGATAAAGTTGTGTGAGCTGTTCAATTTTTTTTATAACCATAACTAAGGTTAGAAACCAATTATAAGTTTCTCTTATTTTCCAGCTTTATTAATTAGGTGTAACAAAGGCATAAGAAATAAGAAAAGTGAATATGCATCACTTGATTTTATAGACTTACGAAATCCTTAAACTATATGCAATGGTATGTTGTAAATGCTAGTAGGTCTTACCACCTTTTGCAATTATGCTTTTATCGTTCAATTTGCAACTAATGTTAAATTTAATTATTGAATTTCACATCTATACTAGTGGTCTGAGTTGAAAAGCTCTTTATGTCGATTTGCATCAAGGTGAGAACCTTTAAAATAAAGGCCTTCTTTTAAAATTTTGTGACTCACATTGGAGGCCGATTAGCAAGGAATATAGTAAGGATGAACCTTTGGGTGATACTTAATCATTTATTCTTGCCTTTTTCTACTTTGAATTTTTTAGCTGGCTACTATATAAAGTAGATTAATCGAAATTGTTTTCTTTATCTTGTTTGGACGAATTTGGATAATTTATCAAATTTTGGTTATTTTGTATTATTGAAGCTTCTTAAACTTAAAAGATATACATGGTTATTAAAATCACTGTATGGTCTTCTTATGTTGCTCTTTGTCATTTACTAATTGATTGTCTATATTAAGCTGAGGAGAATTGTATTATTACATAAGGTATAATTTTGAAGGAAGTTACTTCCATTATTAATAGGGTCAAAGCTATGATTTACACCTTAATGTTTCATAAAAGATATCAGTAACCCACTATTGTTACTTTTGGTATCAGTTTGCACCCTAACGTTGCTAAAATATTGCTCGTTACACTTTGAATAGGGGGTAAAATTGTTAACAGAGACAATGATATTGATTTATTTAGACATTTTTTTAAAACATTAAGATAAAAATCACACTTTTAACCAATTTTTAAAGACAACATTTTACAGACACTACAAGAATAATATATTATTTACGACGTTTTTTTAAAAAACGTCACAAAATGTTCAGACATTTCGTGACGTTTAAGAAAACGTCATAAATTTATAACAAATTTTTACGACGTTTTATTAATAAAACGTTGCAAAATAATAACTGCCACGTTTTGTTGAACAAAACGTCGTGGAAGACTATTTAAAATTAACATTTTATTCTCGCGCCTTCATTTCCCACGTTTATCCTTTGACGTTTCATCTTCTCTACTTTTCTTTGGTTTCTTCTCTCTACTGACGTTTCTTCTTCTCTACTTTCTTCTCTGGTTTCGTCTCTCT
>JAOTBA010000002.1:13388961-13405393 GCA_025629845.1 Erythroxylum squamatum
CGTTCATCTTCATATTTTCCTCTGTTCTCTCTCTTAAAAGCGTTGAATCTGTTTCTGTTTTTTATCCTTAACTCCAAAAGAAATAGCATCTTATAAGTTTCAAATTAACTGCACTGCTGCTATGAGACCGCTTGGAATCCCTCACAACTTTGCTGCTGCTCAATTAGATTTCATGTTCTGTAAGAACTGGCAAGTGAAGAATTACTCAACATACTGTTCTCATGCTTTGTTTTCAATTTTAACAAGAAAAAATGAGCTACTTTACATGGATATGACAGTAAATTTTGTCGGATCAACTCACTTTTATTGGAGATCTTCATCATAGACTTAGAGAGAGAACATATTTATGGGCTTTGACACCACATTTCAACTCAAAACTTTAAGACTTTGGATTTATGAGTCCTTTCCACTTATATATCACTCACTAATTTCATATCTTTCCAATGTACAATTACTAATCACACTTGGCATCCCAATAATCTCCCCCTCAAGTGTGAACTTTCACATTGGGCTTGGACTCCTCCTTTAGCGAAAGCCTTTTTCTGCCATTCTCTTTAACGGCTCGAGTATATGGCGTCACCAAAAGCCTTTCTACTCCACTGGTTTGGGCCCACCAAAGTCTCCTTGCTCTTCTTTGTGGGGAGACAACCACAGGATTTGACTACCGTCTCCATACTCGTCCCTTGCCTAACCATCGACTCTGATACCACTTGTTAGATTTGAGGAGCTCACTTTTATGGGAGATCTTCATCATGAATCTAAAGAGGGAATATATTGATGGGCTTTGACACTACACTTCAACCCAAACCTTTAAGACTTTAGATTTATGGATCCTTTCCACTTATATTCCCTTCACTAATTCCATATCTTTCCAATGTGAGATTCCTACTCACACTTGACATCCCTACAAATTTGAGTAATCTCTTGTTAAAATCAGGCTAATGTTGAAACTAATTCAATAATCTTTTTAGTGTTTGTCTCTTATTTATTTGTGTGCTTTGTTCTTGGGCTTACCACCTCAGCAGTTCTATACTGTTAAGAATCACTCTCTCTGAATCTGAATAGTAGATTTAAAATGCTACCTGGTAATCTTGGTTATGATGATACAGAGAGCGAGATTATTGTGATGCTAGTTTCTTGCACTTTCATCTGGAACTCAATTGGCCAAGCTGCATTACAACGTATTGCGTCTATTTTAGAGCGCAAATGCATATGACTACCTTTGATTTTCTTACCTGATGCCTGATTATAGGGAAGCAAAAGAAGGTCACAGAATATTACAAGAAACAGGAAAGGCTTCTTGAGGGATACAATGAAATGGAGACTATGACAGAATCTGGATATTTACCGGGAAATCAAACAGAGGTTGGCTGTTTCTATAGTGAATTTTGCGTGTAAAGAGCTAGGATTGAAGTCCTTAATTTTCTCCGTGCAGGATGAAATGAAGCAGCTAGCAAAAAGTGAGAGAATGGCTGTTCATATTTCAAATGTTGCTAACCTGATGCTCTTCGGAGCAAAGGTTTATGGTTCAGCTGAGAGCAGATCACTAGCAGTTATTGCTTCAACTTTAGACTCCTTTTTGGATCTGTTTTCAGGGCTTATTTTGCGGTTCACATCTCATGCCATGAGAAAGCCAAACCACTATCGCTATCCAATTGGAAAGAAACGAATGCAGCCTGTGGTAATTAAGTTTACCATATTCCAAGTCTGGGAATCTCAATGCTTCTTGAGTTTTGTTATGCATTCATAGCTTCTTTCCGTTGTGACTAATGCAACAATATTGCCTAATTATATATACAACAGGGTATCATTGTTTTTGCATCTGTAATGGCAACTCTGGGGCTGGGCTACAAATACTGCTCGAGTCTGGACGTCAATTTGTTTCAAAGGTATGCCGCTGGAATTCTCAACCCCTCCAAAGATTAGTGAACAATTTGACGCGTACCTTAAAAGAGTTTGTTAATTTGATGCAAGCAGTTTGTTCCTACTCACATTTTCCGTGACTTGTTGAAGTACATTAAGGAGATGGCATGGGAGGTTGGAGAAAACAGGCTAAATACAATCATACAAAGGAAATGTGTGACTGGGAAGGATAAAGGTAAGGGAGGGAAGAAAATTTTTCTGATCCAAAGGTCCAAGAGCCGTTCGTCATAAATAACCAGAAATCATAAAGCCACCCAAGTACACGGAAAAGGGCTTTACTTTAATTTACATTCACCAAGGATGGATAATGCATAGTCTTTACTTTATTTATTAATTATTATCAAATCCTACTTACTATCACCAACAAATAGTGCTGAACTTTTTCACTAAATAAGACATGATTTAGATTGCTTTAATCACGAACGTATAATCTTAGATCCTTCAAATAATCTATTTCCTGTTTTTCATTAACATGCGTATGTCCAATCAATTGCCAAGAATGTTGGATAGCTGTTGATAATACTCGGAACTAGTCAATTTATGTAAGTCAATGTTTTTCATCAACCTTAACTGCATGCATAATTCTGTGGAAGTGATTGCTTCCTGTAATTATCGTTTTCAGATTTTATTCCTTATTATTCAACCAATTTGTGTGTGGTGTGGTACAGACTGAACCTGAGATGGACAAACATGAGGAGAAATGGATGATAGCGATCATGGTTTCTGTCACTGCAGTCAAGTTTCTGCTTATGGTCTACTGCCGTCAATTCAAGAATGAAATTGTTAGAGCCTATGCTCAAGATCACTTCTTCGATGTCATCACAAATTCAGTTGGTCTGATAACGGCGGTTCTAGCTGTCAGATATGCTTGGTGGATTGATCCCACTGTAGCTGTGATAGTGAGTTCCTAATTCATTTAAGTCCATCTAGTATTTGTCCTTAATTGTTTATCCTGTGACAAGGTACTAGATCTAGTGTTTTGAAGAAAGAATTGAGCTCTTGCTCTTTGTCGGTCCGCAGATAGCATTATATACCATCAATACATGGGCAAGGACAGTCCTGGAGAATGTATGGTCATTAATTGGAAGAACAGCCCCTCCTGAATTTCTAGCAAAGCTAACTTATCTGATATGGAATCATCATGAAGAGATCAAGCACATTGACACCGTGAGAGCATACACTTTCGGTTCTAATTACTTTGTGGAGGTTGACATAGTTCTCCCAGAAGATATGCCTCTCCATAAAGCGCATAACATTGGCGAGACTCTTCAAGAAAATCTTGAACTACTCCCAGAAGTTGAGCGAGCTTTTGTGCATATAGACTTCGAGTTTTCACATAGGCCTGAACACAAAAGCAAGGTATGAAAGCAGGTGATGAGAGGTTAGCTTTTCACTATCATAAGATTGTAAGAAAATGCATGATACTGGTGCTTCCAAAGCACATCATCCATTCTAAATATGGATGATTACTTCTAACAGCTATCCACCAGATTAGGCATGGCTGAGAGTGAATTTTTACTGTACACTGAGCCACGTCTAAGTAGTGTAACATATATGCGATATATAATTATGGTGTTCTATGCTAATCTATGTACTTATCATCCTGCCTTCTTGCTTTCTGTGACAATTGCTGCACAGACACGTTCACTTCAAGTTTAGAATGTTGATGAAGAGAATGTTAATTAGTGGGAAATTAATATTTGAAATCACTAAGCACCTGCACTTCAATATGCTCATGCCAATACATATTGATAACGAACGTGTGGAAGTGTGTGTAGGGCCAAAAAACAAAAAAACTTTCATCTTATTTAAAAACATTTTGTTAGTAAATTTTAATTATTTTGAAATTTGTACACATTAAATAGCACTTGCCTAATTTTTAATAAACAATTTATTTGATTTATGATGATTTTACTATTAATATAGATTTTCTCTAATATTGTATTTAACCAAAGAGGCATAATTCGTATTTAAATTTAACTCTTTAAAAAAATTATCCACTATATTGAAATGTTAACTTAAAATCTTTTAATTTTTTTTATTAGTTTAAATTATATTCAATAATTTGACAAACTAAAGAGAAGGCACTTATAAAGTATTAAAGTTTATTAAAGTATTAAAGTTTTAAAGTTTTATCATAATAACCAATACTTTTAATATGCATTTCAAGAACTGCAAGCATTCCATTCCTTTAATATTAATTTACATTTAGTTTAAAATTATTTAAAAATACGTTCATAAGTTTCAAATACCTCATTAATTATATGTTTATTATATTCACTTAATAATAATATTCAAATAAATATATTTGTTTCTATCCACATAGTTGTCAAGAAAAATTATTTTCATATCTATACAATATTCATTTTAATTATATTTCAATTGAACATGTATATACTTATTTATAAAAGTACTTAAAACAATTTATCTCTTTCTAAATGAATATAAAAATAACTTTTGTATAACTATTATCATAATTTATCATAAAAATATGCATTTTCACGACAAATATATATATATATATATATTCTTGGTAAAAATGATATTAATAAATATTTATGTTATTTAATATATTAATTATTGATGAAAATTATGAATTATTTTATTTAATTGAATTTTTGTAAGTAATTAAGTTAATAAATATAATTAAATTTAAAATATCTTCAAATTATAATTTTAAATAAAATTTGATTTAATAATGAAAATATATTTAAAATCAGTATTAATTTATAACTAAAATTTAATTGTAGAATTATTTGTTTTAATAAAATGAAATAATTTTTATTTATAATTTATTAATAAAGATTAGATAAGAGATTAAAATAAATCTAATTAATTAACAATCAAACAAGTGCAATAGAAAAACAAAAACAGAATTAAAACCTAAAGACACGCAAGGAACCATAAAGTTCGTCTTTTGTGCGTGGAATAGATATTAAATTACACTCTTAGATAATAATAACATTTGGCAAAGGAAAAGTTGCTTTCACCGAAAAACAGGAAGGAGTCGCAGTGTGTTTGGCAAAATAAATTTCTCGCTAAGATTTTTTTTCATAAGTAAACACGTAGAAGTGGCAAAATATATTGTCAGCAGCCTAGATGTCAGTTAAAAATTTTACAACTTTTGTATACGCACTGATTTTGCAAATCAACAATATCTCAGTTATCCTTGCAATTTCTTGAGTAGGTTGAAGAAGATAGTCTGGACTGTGATTGGAAAAAGTCAAAAGGAGTTCCTGTTCCAAAAGACCTCCTGGTGTTTGGAGAATCTGACAGCAGAGGTTCATAAACTGAAGTTCTGTTCTTAGGTTGGGAAATTGACAAGGCAGAAACATCTTTCTCAAGTGATCTGGTTTGAGGCTCAATACTTCCAAGAGACAGTATTGGCCCACCAAGACGTTCGGCCTGCTGAAGTGTGTTGATTTTACTGGGTCTGTATGTGTAACGGAAGTCCTTGATTGCCAGAATTGGGCCAATACCAGCTCCAACTATGAGCTGCAAAGAAATTTGTCAATTTAAGATTTGCCAATGCATTCACAGATCTGGAACAGCAGAACCCAGACTTTCATGTTACCAATCATCTAAACTCAGGTCATTGTATACAAGGGATAGAAGAAAACATGAAGATGAAGAAGAAATAAAACATCACTTACAAATATAGTTATCCAATATGAAGGTTGTCCACACAATCGGAACATAATCGTGTACATCCCTGTTGATGGAATGGCACTCACAATCCAGTTGATGACGTAAAATGCAATCAAGTTTCCCCATATAGCAATATGCTGTAATACCGTGAAGGAGCTGCATGACACAACAGAAGGTCAAGGCTGCGAAAGGAATTTGTACTTCTCGCATGATTTCAACATATACCATTCCTGAACTCAAAGGGAACTAATTTATTAAGGAAAAAGGACGCCGTAATAAATATTCATCCACATCCTTAATAAGGAAAATGCTGCCGCGTTAATTCTGTTGCAGAAACAAATCAATAAGGCATATATCCCAACTAGTCTCCACTGCGAAAGAGAAGATTTTACAGATATTCCAAACCTCCTTTGCTTATTAAAAAAGAAAATTACTAGTCAAGCATAAAAAAGCCAAAATAAAGAAAGAAAAGACTCACTTGGTCTCCAATGTCACGACCAATGCCTGCAACCATATACATCCAGACAGTGCTACCATTGCTACCTCCTCCATTTCACTTTTTTCATATGCGTATGCATTTATGCTTATTACAAATACAACAATAGCCTGCAAATAATTACGGTATGAATTGCCACAAATAAAATGAGTTATGCTCCCAAATTTCGGTTGCTTTAGTAAAGTGAGGGAATCTAAAACACAATTAGGACATGAAGAAATGATTTATTACGACATATGTGATTTTCATTCCATGTCTCCTAAAGCTGGAAATTGACAAGAGCATCCATATTTAATGCCTAGATACTAAAGAAATCATAAGAACTCGTGCATAAAAGTTTGGAGAAAAAGTTAAAAGGAACCAAAATCCTAGATTTAAATTGCATTTGGAGTAAAATAAGCATTATGAATTGTTTATATTCGACTTCAATAAAGAGAAAATATACACCCAAAATACTGGTTTGTGAAACCATATATCAAAAAATAAAGTGACAATATAATTTAATGATTGCATCCACTCTAATTAGTCAGGTTCCTGGATATTACATTGATATTCTTCATTATATGTTTATGCATAAAGAAAATATAGTCTGCATAAAAAAATAATGAAGACAAAAATACGTCAGAGGATTAGTACACTTCTGGTATCAGAATAAAGAGACTGACTGATATGGATAATTCTGAGTAGTCTGGTAACAGTATAAAGAGTGACTGATATGGATAATTCTGAGTAGTCTATCTCATAATTTTGTAGCTGAGAAGTGCTGGCTAAACCAGCAGGTGTTAGCTGATTTGTTAAGGGAAGACTAGAGACAGTTTTCTTAGCTGGTAAGTGGTTAGTTAGAACGATGGAAAATTTTAGCTTTTGAAAGATTAGGGTTGAGTTTACAAAAAGACAATCCTTAACAGGAGTAGGAGATCATTAAATAATCGAATAAAAATTAACAAAAGAAGTAGACACAGGACTTACATGGAAAAGAGACCGCCCAAACCACCCAGCGAATGTGCTTGGATTAAGAAGCCTGATTCAGGAATGACTATTGATCAGTTCAATAAATATAGCTAAAAGAATATTTGCTTGCAAACAATCATTCTGCAGAATCTAGTTTAAGTGTCTTCTAAACCGTGCAAATGAAAAACATGAAGTAAAGGAAGCATACCTTCCAGCTTGGCAATAAAATAGTATCTGAGGATGCTGCATTACAGTTTCTTCATTGAGATCTTTGTCAAGGACACTAACTAGAACAGGTATACTGGTGTAGAAGACGTTATAAGCCATTAAGCTAACAGAATTGAAAAGACTGGTCCCAGAGACACCTGAAATAAAAGAGAAACTGAATTTGTACCAACGTCAGTATTCTTCAATGGATATCATCAGCTACTTCTTAGTCAAACAACTTCTAGCAAAACTCACAAGATCTGGATGAAACAAATCAATAAAGATTTGTAGAAGGAATACTGGGAGAGGAATGCTGTCCGGTTGTATGAATACCGTCCATGGACAAGTATCAACCTTTTTAAAAACCTGAACTCTGCAATACACATAATAAACATGCAAGATCAACAACAAAAAGTTAACATAGTAGATGCACTTCACTACCATAAATAGTTTAGGGGTGAAACTGCTGTAACTTTAACTGGAGACTGTAGAAGATATTTAAATATGTTAATGAGAAAAAATGTCCTAGCCATGGTCTATTGTCAATCAACAAGAAGAGAATTTTGCAGAAAACAATCAAAAGTTACACCTGACTAGAACAAAATGTCTGAAGTTGGAATTTAGACAGCTGATTATAATAAAATGTCTGAAGTTGGAAATACATTCAAAAGATTTGGAATACTTTCTAAATTTTTTTTTTAAAAAAAAAGTTGAATATATCTTGAGTACTCAAAAGTTCGTCAATAGTGAAGGTAAACAGAAAAGACCAAACCCAAAATCAACCAGCAGTGAAAATTTTAGCAGATTGACTACCAACGTCTAGGGTTTGCAAAACAAAGGTTTGAACCAAAGTTCAGTAATTTGCTCAATGTACCGCTCTTTCTATAGACCATCACTGCTAGAAACTGCACCTGAAGAGAACTAAACAATCAACCCACGCATCGTAGGTTTATTTACATTTTAACATTTTTTTTAATGCTTTCAAATTGTGGCACAGATGCACATGCATTGGAAACATTTTTCAATAACAAAGAAAAGAAGGAAACGAAAAATGGGCAGACAGGATCTACAAGAACCAGTCTCTTATCAAGTCAATACTTAGACTTTAAATCTGGGTCTGGACCGAAAGGTTTTGTAGGGTTGCAAAAGGATAATGAATATCAAAGTAGAGAAATGAAAATCAGTCCCAGGAAAGAAGATGCAAAACTTTTTCCGTAAGCAAGGAAGCAATGTCCCTATCAAGTCAATACTTTGAAGCGTCAAGTAAAAGACATCTCAAATGATCAATTTTGTGACTAGCTTTCAATAGACATACAATCAGCATGAAATGTGGAAATAGTTATGTAGTAACTTATGGAAATGAAGATCAGTTTAAGGACAGAAGATGTAAAACTTTTTCCGTAAGCAAGGAAGCAATGTCTATCATGTCAATACTTTGGAGCATTAAGTAACAGACATCTCAAATGATCAATTTTGTGACTAGCTTTCAATAGATATACTGGTATAAATCAGCACGAAATGTGGACATAATTACGTAGTAACTTACTTCCGATGCTGTAATCAGCTGCTCTAGCCGCCTGCAACCCCTCTCTCCCACTAATGCCAACGCCAATGTCTGCTTGTTGTATCATTCTCACATCATTCCCACCATCCCCAATAGCCAATGTTCTATAGTCGCAAGATTTTAATATCTCCACTAGCTGCAAATATTTATCCTATTAAAGAATTATACTTTCTAAAGAAATTAGGAAAAAAATAAATAATTTCATGGTTTAGTACTGAATAATCTGTATCATAATTACAGGAACTCTATCTAGGAATAGATTTGTACTTATTGAAAAGTTTACAGCAAAAACAGCACAAACAGAGGCCCGATCTCTTCCAAGGGATGGAAAAAATCCTTATATTTGTGAATTGCTGATCAAATCCCCCTTTCATTTACATCATTAAAGTTAAGATAAGGACCACCTGAGCTTTTTGTGACGGTGTGACACGACAACATATGGCAGTTCTGGACAGTATTGCTAATTCTGTGAAAGCTTTCCGATAATGCTTCAGTGCAATTTCAAGCGCCCAGCCATCTATAACAAATGCCACATCCTATAGGAAAACAACAAAAGGGATTAAAAATTGTAAGGTTTCCATTGACACAGCTATTTTCCATTTGACCATTGACTATACATGAGTTTAATCTGTATTAGCTTCTCAAGGACACAAAAAAATAATCCTCACAGAAAGACCAAACTGCTGATAGAACAATGTGATTTATGATTACAAGCATACAGAAAGACTAGCATGGAACGTACTCATCTATCAGTAATAGCAACAGTCTGCTGCAACAAATTATTGTTCAAGCAGCCAATGCTCTAGTTAGCTAGAGTTTCACAAACCTTTAGACATTTTTAAATTAAATATTTGCAGCAAATCTATTAAGCTTAGATGATCAATAAAAACATCATCTAGGAACACCAGCGTTCAAAAAGCAAGCCCAAAGAAACGCAAACAAGTTTCTTTTTTTCCTTATTTGTCCTTGTACCGAAGAGCTTATGGTGTCAGAATTTAATAGAATTTCCTTCAGTATTTCTGAGCCTCCTTACAGAGGTAGAACCATCCCTATGTAATTCCTTTTGCCAGAAGATTCCCCTATGTACTTCTGGTCCTACATAGGTTTGGCCCAAAAAAAAAGCATTACGTGTGCCAAACTCTTAATGTTTACTCGCCGGCTTGTCAAGAAACCATTCAACCTAAAAACTTAAAAAGTTCTCTTATGCTCCTCCTATCTCCAAGCTCTTCTTGAATCGAGGAGTTGGCTAGGACAATTCCTCTCTCTGATGGATGGGTGGGGAATAGCATCTGATACAATTGATGTCGCTCTTCTTTCTTTCCTCGCAGGCAGGAATCACACCAGCAGCGATCGTTGCATGATTCTACTGTGTTTTTTGCACGTGACTGGGTGGACAGTTGACCGGAAGAGAACTTCGATTCGCCCGGCCAGCAAGCAGGCAGTGTGCTTAGCAATCGGTTCCAGAGAGTTTGTCTTAGCTCCCGATATATGAATGCAGAATCCTTAACAGGTGACGATGACCATTGCGGTAGCCACCGAAGTCCAAGATAAGGAAGAAGAAGGCTATTTGACCAATGCTAGGCACTTTCTCAGACACCAGTCTTCCTACAAGAGAGGTTTCTCAACAAGTACACGATTTTCAATTCAAGGAAGATGTAGCTTTGAATATATGGATAGATAAGTCTATCGAAAGCTAGCTAGAAAGAGCTAATCAATCTTAGTGCGCATGCAAGAAAGGCAATTCCTTTATCTGATCATTTCGGCAAACTGAAAGAGCCCTTCCCACCTCATCCTCTTCTGAAAAATGAAAACTAAGACAGGAGTTTCGTGGAAAATAGAAACGCCCTTTTATTTCTATTTCTTGAATTTGAATCGATGACTTACTTTTATATCTCAGGGCGTTTCAAGAGCATGACTCTACCACTTAGTTAAAAGGGCCCATTTTTTATTCAATTGATGAATTACCCCTTTTTTTACAAATGATTTTTATTGTGGAGTTGAGGCAGGGGACGGTGCTAGACGACTGGGCTCTTCCACCCTACCTTTTTTCCTAGGATTGGACGCCTATTGACGAAGTTCAGGATTGGATTGTCGCCTTACTGCTTGACGAGAACACATTGATTCCGCTCGTTCCCATCCTTCGCTTCAGGGAATGAATCATATGTCATTCTAAGACACCCCTCACGTCAAATGTAAACAATCACAAATCCACCATAAATGAAGACAATGTAACTTGTACTCAAGACACATCATACAGGCTTTGATATCAAGTCAAGAAATCATTCAACTCAATAACTAAAGTTGAACAACAACAACAACCTAGTGAAAGTTCTATTGATACGCGAGATTTGGGAAGGTTCAGTAGTGCACAGTCTTACCCCTAACTAGTAGAGAGGCTGGGGTGAGACTCATAAATGAATCATATAATATTCTGCCACAGCTTTTAACATCTTACTCCAACCCAAACACTAACTAAAATGGCATTGATTTAGGATTAATACATATTCCTAGTCCTTTTTATTTGTCACTCTAAACATTTGAGCATGTTATTGCATTAAGGATAATTCATCTTCTTAGATCCTATGTAATTGTAGGGTTCATCACTACCAAGTAAATGGTTTAGTCACAAATTAATGTTAATAACAATTTCTAAAATGCCAACAATACTCAGACCCTTTTGAAATTTCAACTAAGCACTCAAAGAATACAACCTTGAAATATTAAATAAAAAACAGCAGTTGTTACTACAGGTTTGCTC
Organism: Erythroxylum squamatum; assembly: GCA_025629845.1. NCBI lineage: Eukaryota > Viridiplantae > Streptophyta > Magnoliopsida > Malpighiales > Erythroxylaceae > Erythroxylum > Erythroxylum squamatum. The sequence continues at coordinate 13,400,509 of JAOTBA010000002.1, forward strand.
AAGACCAATTCAATGAATTATAAACAAAAACAGATTGCCTTATAAAGATTGTCATCCCCCTTACACTTAGACAAGAAAATGATATATTGTTCACATGCGATTCCCTTTGTAATATGATGTAATTCCTTCCATCATCATTAAGCATAGTCCACAAAGAGCAATATAAACTAAAGAGGACAATATCAACCAAAATCTGATTGAACCGTACCAATATAATAATCTGAAGTTACTTCCTGCAATAGGAAATTAACCATTATAACATGTGAATAAAGTATTGTTTGTTGCCATTCCATGAAAGATTATAAGCTCATTATTTTGAGTAACTGAGCAGGATAGAGACATGCTCCCACACACACAAAAATTCATACAGAAAATAAAAGAATCAGTTTAAAATGCACACAACTGTCCACAAAGAATAAGACTCAAAACTATGTTTCTAGTATGTGAATGGCACAAAATAAGGTTATGACTTTAAAATTGCAATAGAAGAGTATTTTAGTCATACCTTTGGTTCTGAAGTTGTGATCCGCATTGTAAGTAACACTCTCTCTAAACTCCTACAAACTTCATCTTCTGTTTTTCCATCAATCGACAGAAGCTGACCTTTTGGCTCTGTCAAGAAGTTCAAGACAGGAATTGTAGAGGCAGTGGTCCATGGATGAAGGAAATTGGCAATTGAATAGATTGAAAAGTTGTGTAATAAACAAACAAGGAAATCAACATGGAAATTAACTAATAGATGGTGGCATGGCACATATTATTCAAAAATTCTAGCAGAAAAAGGGGTGAATTATGGTTCACAAGTTTCACTCAGTTCCATAGAGGAAAGCTTACATGATCTTCAGACTTTAAAGGAAATTTCAAAGCTTATTAAGTTTAACTTTGAAGCTTCAGTAGTGTTTATTTAAGGTCAACCATATTGCACAAATCAATGCAACAAAGATCAAAATGGAATGGGAAAAATATTTATAACCTGGTGAAATGAAATTGCATGAAAGGGCAATTTGTATGGCAGTATTCTGCTTATCTCCTGTTAGCATCCAAAAGTTTATTCCTGCTTTTCTAAGCGTCTCTATAGTTTCAGGTACACCATCCTGAAAGATAATCATGGATTTAAAGATGAGAAGAGCAGTGAGTTGGATAGCAATGTGACAATCATAAAATCTCACCTGTAGACGATCTTCTATAGCTGTGACTCCTAGAATTTCAAGATCATGCTCTATTCTTTGACAAACCTCGGCTATTCTCCACTGCGTAGAATAGTATCTCAACAGATTCAGATTTTTTTATTAACAAACTTTGACCACTCAAGTTTGCCAAAAACAAAAAGTAATATACCATTTACCTCCCTATCGACAAGCGTGCTACTGGCCTCTTTAAACATCAAAGACCAAGCCTGATATTCATCTTCTTTCAATTCCCGCCAAGCCAAGCATAATGTGCGCAAGCCCAACTGAGTATATTGTTCTACAGCTTCACTAAATGTTCTTGTTTGTTGTCCTGAATTAATTTGACTTGGCTCAGATGCCAATGCAAACAGTCATGGATTTACTATATACTCTTATTTGCACTTGTCCACTTCAGCTATATGATCCATACGCAAAAATAAACAGGTAACTGAAAGCTCATCCACTTCCATTTTCAGATCACTGGCTTTAAATTCCCCCATATTACTAGCTTTGAGTTCACTCAAAATAAGGAAAGTCAAGGCCAAAAGCCTAATATTACTAGCTTTTGTCCCCTAATAATATAAGCTTTGAAGACTCTGACCCCAAAAGGGTTATATTCAAAAGTTAGTCTTTTCCCAGTAAATTTCTAAACTTAAAACAGTCAAAAAGAAAAGGGCCAAAGGCAAACGCATGAAAAAGACAACAGTTTCTGCAAGGTGAAATGATTAATTTGACCTTATCCTTTTGTCAATTAACCCTTTAACATAACCATTCTAACTTGCACCCATCGATTACCAAGAACACTAAAATAGTAATGAAGGTACTTTCAGTCCTAAACTTATTTTTTGGATATACTCATGCACCATACTTACAGAAAGCTGTACATCAGAATCTTTTCCTTTTAAATCTATCTTCCTGACAAAAGAAGAAAAAAGTGAAAAGTGCCACTGATTGAAGATGTGTTTTTAATGTCAATCTGTTCATATTGTTGGTTGATGGAGTGGTACTGTTAATGAAGTAGATTTCAACAGGGATTCAGTACCATTTAGGTATTGATAGCCGATCAGGGTCCTGGATCTTCCCCCCTCTCAAAGTGTGCTCAATTTTCCTCTTTCCCCTCTCTCAACTACAACAATCGTCCCCTTCTAAAAGGTACCCATTTTGCTTCTCCTATCTTTCACATGACATTTTTCTACTTACCCACCCGCTTGCATGTAGTCAGCTAATCCTTCATAATCTTTGATAACCTAAGTTCTTACCTACTTCAACAGTAGGTCAAGCAAGAAGAAACTAAGGTGGCCATCAATCCTTTCAAGGATATGGTTGCAAACAAACCAACGTGTTCATTACGGATTTGGAGATTCTTAAATTTCTAGGAATGTGCAGTACTGTATAGCTATTCATTTGGTCATACGAAAAGTAACAGGAAACTCCAAAATAAAAATCTTACTAGCAGATGCATAAGGAAGTATCGCTTCATCTGCTCCTTTTGACAGAAGGAATATCTTCTCACTATGACAATCTCTCACTACCACTGACATTTTTTTCCTATCAGAAGTGAATTCCAGAGTGTCCAATACCTCATACTGAACTACAGAAGCATTAAACCTGATCTCTGCAGACCAAAGCAATAGTTAAATATATAAATCCAGCTTAAGATACACTGTAGTAGCAAAGAGTAAGAAGAAATTTTACCAAGAAAGCTCCCATTCTTGTTAAAAAAGACCATATGCAACTTGGCAGCAGCATTAACAAGAGCATCCTCATCCTGGGACTGAGCCTTGTACAAAATGGCTCCAGTTTTGCTATGAACAACAGAAAAAATAGAAAATGATATTGTGAGTAAATGTCCTGTGGCATGACCAAAAGAGCAAATGGCACAAATGAAACGACAGTAAATTTCAGTAAAATTTTACAAGGATGGAAATGCAGATGAAAATAGAAGAAAATGACCAGATAGAAGAGGCAGTCACCTTTGAACAGGCACAACAGTATTACATATGGCCATGACTTTAAGAAAGCGAACAACATCAGGAGATCCACTAGCAATGGCATTGAGCAGTCGCAAGTCTTTTTAGCAAAGGTAAGGACGGTCAGAAGCCAGGTTTTAAAAATAAACAATATGTAAAATATATATTAAAAAATAAAATAAGCACAAGTTGATAACTCATTAGTCAGGTCAACTTAAGAAATATCAGCAACAGGTCATACTTAATTAGGCTGTGCAAAATAAATGGCCATTTTAATACTTCAAAATAAGCAAACTAAAAAAAATAAACAGTTAGAATAGTATAGGAGCTAATACCTCCTTGTCATGACACACACACCCCACAGCTACATTTTCCAGTTTGATACAGCCAAATTCCGCTTCTTTTAGATTATGTAATCTGAAGGTCTTTGAATCACGCATTCATTCACGTTTCTTACATGCATATCTTCAGAATTCCAATTCAACCTAAAACATTTAAGCTAATATTTTGCAGTTCTCCAAGAAGTGAAGTACAGAACAACAGTTTTGTAGCCAAATTTACTAATTTTACTACAAGAGTCAAACGGTCTCTGATCCTTCAAAAATCGGTTAGACCTTTTCCTAATCCTACTGCCTTAGCAATAGTTTAGCAACCAACTCCGTCCTTGCACATTGAACTCCCCAAAATTAAAATATGGACTTCACCTAGCATAGCTATTTTTTGCAATAGCAACTACAAAATGTTATGACCAATGGGAAATACTGCCAAACATAGAAAAAAGGTCCCAGATAAGAAAGAGAACTAATAGCTGCTACATCAGCGACAAATTCAGCTAAAAGTAGATAATAAAAAGAAAATGAGTAAAATTTATTTTCAAAAGCTGAATCGAAAGAGAAAACAAGGAAAGTAACAAGACAGTGGCAAGTAAAAATGATTCGCTCAAATCAGGTGGAAGGTGGTGGAAAGCAACCTTTCAAAGCATCACCAGTCTCATTCCCGTAGAAGACACCATTAATGCAGCATCTTCTGAAGACCATTCGATTTTCAGTGAGGGTTCCAGTTTTGTCCGTCAAAATGTACTCAACTTGTCCCAGGTCCTCACTAATTGCTGTGCTGCCACCAAAAATGATAACTATTTAAAATATTTCAAAAAAAACTTGGTTTCCTTTCAACTTTAACTTCAATGGCATTGATATCAATCACTGAACTTACTTTGCGGCATGGGATGGAGTACTAGTTTCTAAGTCAAACATCTGAGCATCCCAATCAATAAACTTTGCATACAAGCTCTTAACAAGATCCAACGAAACCTGTAAAATAAGAAAATGGCCATTATAAATTTGAATAGATGATATTCCTCAAAATAAATTAAAAACAAAGGACACATTATAAATCAACCGATTATATGATATGACAACATAGTCAAGCATATTTTCGAAAAATAAATCAGAAAGCATCATAGTTAGATTATTACTTTTGAAACCAATTAATTGTTGGAATTTAGTTAAAATACATAAGCATGAGATTATCTATGTTTGGCATTTCCTATATTCACATAAGACTACTTTCAGAAGATCTGTTTATCTTTCTATAATAGCATACCATAGTAGTTAATAGCGGATAGCGGCGCGGAGCGGCCGACCCCGAAAACGCTATAGCGGAATAGCGAATAGCGGAGCGGCCGCTATTTCTACACACACATATAAGCTTTCTACACACACTGTCACACACATATATATATAAGCT
>JAOTBA010000002.1:13405493-13417329 GCA_025629845.1 Erythroxylum squamatum
TGGTGAGGGCTTAACCGGCAGAATGAAATAGCGGCCGCTATAATCCGCGATCTGCCGCAAATCGCGGCCGCTTTAGCACCGCTTTTACCGCGACACCAAACCGCTCCGCTACAAGGGTCTCTGTAGCGGATAGGTGATGCTCCGCTCCGCTCCTCCACGATAGCGCCGCGATCGCCCGCTATTAACTACTCTGTAGCATACACCCATTTTAGGATAGTGAATCAACAAATTTCATAACTATCAAATGTTGACATAGAATTATTTTCTACACCTCAAACATCAAACTATGAGAACTGTGCTGGGAACATTCTTTTCCTCACAAGCAGAATCTGCTGGCTATATTTCTGCTACCTAAACTAATGACATAAGTGACCAACAATTGTTTTCCTTAATCATAAAAAAGATTTAGTACTCCAAGTTCACAGTTCATTATCCTCTCAACCTGAACATCTTCAGATATCATAACCCTGATTAAAAGCATTTCATCGATAACACTTTTTAGCTTCCCTAATGCTTGCAATCTGGATCAAAGGAACTGAAACCTTAGAGTAAATTGGGCAGGTTTTCAAATTTTCTAAAACTAGAACCTTGTTATCCGTGCTTGAAACTGATATAAAGATGCCTTACTGGATTACATAAGAGATAAAACAATTAACTACATTCAAGCATGTATAGAAAGCATTCGCAATCAATCACTATGCTAAAGTGCCAAAGTTTCTAAATAACAAAGCAGAAACAAATAATAAAGATAATAAAGAGTTTACCTTAATAGATATAGGTATCATGATTGAGCAGAGAAGCTCAAACCTTAGAGGGATAATCAGTAGTTCGTACCATGGACCTTCACTTGGGTACAACACATACCATTGCTGCAAAGGAGTCAAGTTCAGAAAGATGATGTAAAATTTCAAAAACAACACAACGACAACAAAATAGAAATGAAGAGTTACACTAAGATTGCAGTTACTATAGACAGCCAAACTACTAAAAGTTTGCCCACCCCATCTCCACCTCCTAACCCATCTCTTTGAGTACGGGGGCAGAGCGCCTTTTTTCGTTCAACAAAAAAAAAACAAAATGAAAACCCACAAAATAATGAAATACATAAAGGGAGATACAAGATGCAGAAAAACTGAGTGGAAACAATGTAAAAAAAATCCAAGGGTCCAACCATCAAAATAAGCATTACTATTTTTGAAATGAAAGGAAAAGTAAAACTATCAGAGCTGAGTATAGAAGGGAGAAATATTTGATCTCATTTGATAGTATGACACATTTTCCGAAGAAAGTAAGCACAAAAACATATAGAAACATTGGGCGAATGCACTCATAGTTCCAAAACTAAAAATTCCAATCATCAAATGATTCTCACCAAGTTTCATAGCTATAATTTCACCATATATAAGTCCTCTCCAATCAATACTCCCAAATTTTACTAAAAAAGAGTTCTCTATGAACAAAGATCTTCATCTCATGTAAGGTCAGCATTCCAAATGAAGTTTGTCTTTTCCAGTTGCACCCATATAAACCCTACTAATCCTACAATCATTTTGTGCCATCAAGCATGCAAAAGGAAATTAGGAAATTAAGAAAACTTAACTCCCTGAACATTTTTGCATAAGTGACCAAAAACATGAGAGATTAAATTTGGATGCAGTCATTACATTTGTGAATTTATTTTAAGAAAACACGAAGCGCATTATTGGATATCTCAATCTTCACTTATGGACAAGACATGAAAATTAAAGGACAGAACAAGTGAACTGAAATTGATAACAAACCAAGAAAATCAATTAACTAATACAAACAGCCAATTTAAGACCCCAGCTTAAAGCAATCTTCATAGCTGATGTCTGTATTCATGACAGACTTCCAAAGCAATGCTGTCGTCAAAGCAAACTTAAATTGTACACATCCAGCAGTCACTAATGAGTACTTTGCACATCTGAATTGCCTCATTTCTGCCACAAAAATGTTGAATAGGATCCATATGCTATGAAACAACTATCATTATGTCGACAAGCAATTTACAAACGCTGAGACATACCAAAAGGTTCTTCTACTAAACATTCAATTTGATTAAATCATTAATGCAAAAAACTATAATTGAGCAAGTCCAACAAACCTTTCTAGCCTCTGTGTCCTTCCAAATGTTACCAGCTATGCCCAAAACAACAACAACCACTATTTGGAAAACAAATATAGCTCCAGTTAATTTGTCAATCATGGCATCCACAGCTGTGAGTTTAGGTTCAGGTATACCCCTGCTCATACCCAGCTTTGTTTCATTTCCTGAAAAGAAAGCAAGGAAAGAAGCAGATGAGTCAAATGATTAAAGAAAATGATGTACCATAATCACCTAGATAAAAACTGCATTTTCTAACATCAGTGAGAAAAAGTATAGTGACAAAAGACAGAAAAACGGGATAAAGAAAGAGAAAAAAGAAACGAGAATCCAGTAACCTAGCAGAAAATCCAACACCTACTCCCATGGAAAATTCAGAAAGTGGCTCAGCACGAAAGAAGTGGTAATCTGCTACTCATAGGAATTGCAATTTCAGAAACTTTTAGTCAACAATGTTTGGCATTCTTGTGCACTCAATTTCTTTAAAGAGAAAAGGTTCATAATAATGTAATCATATTTCTCCTAATGATGAATCAGATTGCCAACCGCTCAGAAACCAGATGATCCACTATAAATAAAAGCAATAAAATTGCACGAATGATACATTCGCGTAAAATTGTATTAGAATGAGGTGAACATAAAGGAGTAGCTCCATGGACAAGCCTGTCATTCCTAATACAATTTGACTTATTAGACAATAAATTCCACTCAACCAATTAAACAATATGAACAGATAAGTGCCCCTTCTCCCTTAACCAATCCACGTAGATTCCGTTGCGGAGAACCTCTTACATACCTAAGAAACCATTACCTAACTAAATAAGATATTATTATTCACATGTTAAAGTTTAATATGAAAATAAAGGAAGGATAAGGGAAACTACTTATGAGAAAAAGGTCTGGCTGTGAACCGAAAAAAGTATGAACTTGCCTGTGTAGACAGCTACTCCACAAGCCCACTCTGTATTTCTCAAGTAGCATGACTGGAGAATAGTGTTTTTTATTGTCAAAGGGCACATATCATTATCTAGAAAAGGAGGAAATAACCGCAGGTTTGCATCAAATCTTCTAATATCCTTATCTGGATTTGGACATTCAATAACACCCTGAGGTCCAAAATAAACAATATAACAATCTAGGAAAACTCAAGGCAATAAAGATGAAAACATAACATTTATACGTCCTCAAAAAACTTGCCTTTATTTTGTGCAATAATTCAGAGTCTATCCCCATGCAAGCAGAGGGTATTACCCTTGTCTTTAGGTCAGTTTCACCATCTAGAGCAGCTGTCTGCAATGCATGCAAATCTCAGATATTGTTCATAGAACAATACTCCTAAAAGGAAGGGTTAGAGTAATTCGCGTCTATAAACAATACTCCTAAAAGGAAGGGTTAGAGTAATTCGCATAATATAGAATGTAAAAGATTTCATTCAAAAGGAAAGTGGAAACACAATGTATCTGACAAAAGAAGGGATAAATTTCCTAGGCAAAGGTATGCCACAAAAAGGGATCCTATCCTAGTATGTGGAAAGAACTGTGACTCAAGACAGAAACAAAATACTGCTATCGTGGAAAAAGATGCAGTTCTCATTAGAACATCAAACAGATAATGTTAAAGTCCTATCTCAGAATATTATATGTGTAACACAAAACTAAACACAGATCAAAGTAAATGTCACAAAGAAATAGTGGGAAAGCTCAACCTATACAGAAAAATAAAGCATCCTAAAGCTCAAGGTAAACAGAAAAATCTGTGCATTCAAGCATTCCAAATAAGAGCCACTTCCCAATTAGAAAATAGAATATCAACCCACACAAGCTCTATCTGAATCTGCTAGAATAGTGATGCGGTTCTCACTTCTATTCCTAGGATCTTTGTATGGCAATGGTAATTATTCATCAATGAGCATAAGAAGATCCTTAAGATCAGTAATGACCAGAAAGAACTGGATTATTTTGACGAGTTAACGATGGCCAGAAAGGATACCATGGCAATAGGGCGCAAGCTCACTAAAAGAACCGTATATTTACCTCCACATAGCAGAGCCCTTGAGGCTCAGACGTACCAAGCAACACAAGATCACATGGCACTTCATCATTCTCACGAAGCCACACCAGGTTACCAACATGGATATCTTGTGCTTGAATCTGCAGAACGAAAACCACTAACTAATAAGAATAAATGCCCACACAAGGAAAATAATTAAACATCAAAAACAAAGATGAGTTGCCAAAAGCATTAAAATGATACAAACGTTTATACAAACATCATGATCAGAATAACCATTGAGATTTCAGGCATTTATAACGCCATTTCTAAAGTTTGTGCTTTTACTATGATACATGTCAACCTTATGTCAACAAAGTTCCTCTGCTCCTTTTCCACAGAAAAAGAAAGACTAAAATTTCTAAACTTTGAAAAGAGTTTCAAAACGGGGGAGGGGGGGCCGCGGGGGGAAGGGAAGTGTGGCTGCTCAATCCCACTATATGACTCACAAAATTTTGGTCAAGGGAAAGAAGGCTTTTCTAGTGGATGGTGATAGAGACATATCTAGAAACTTAAATAATTGATCAATTTACTGTACCAGTGTACTAATCAGAGAAATTATAAGGTTCAACAGGATTGGAACATTGCTCTAAAGATTAAAAATGAATAGTCGCTAGAATGAGAACCGTCCTAAAGTCACAGAGTTGATTAAAAATTCCAGCTCAATCAACTTATCTTGTTGCTTATTCAGTTACGTTTCTCCAGCTAATGGAACAGAGAATGGCAAAAGGAGCACTGTGGATGGTTGCTTACATGTTTTTTAACACTCTGTCTAACAACCCAAACTTCTTTCTCATTTGCCTTTTTGTCAGAGAGATATCTGTTGTAATCATCCCAAGCTTCTTTTGTAGCTGAGACTGCAAATATAAAAATTAAAGGACCCCATGTACTGGCAGGATTTACTGGAGTAATTAGTGACCAAAGCTGAAGGCAGGCAATCAACAAGAAATACTGGTTCATGAACCGGCTGAAAGTAGAAGTGGAAAAAGTTGTTCCATCAATGACGGACGTCATAAGATAACGTCCAATTATTAAATATTGAGGATATGCACAAAAAAAGAATTACCTGAATTGCTCCCACAAGTTCTTTGGAATAAAGTTCACCAAAGTGTATTTTCTATTTGATATGCGATTGTCACAATAAAGATCTTGGGTTGGCGATTCATCATCATTGATATATACAAATCTCTTCATTGTCGAGAAAGAATCGGATGATTCAAAATCAGAAAAGTTCATTCAAGGAAAACAAAAACAAAGAACTCGACTCTTTGAAGGAGCTCTACAAGAGGAAAGAGCTCATTGCTGCAGAACCTGCAAGGTAGCGGTTATGCATAATGTCAGAAACAAAGAACGAAAAACAAATGAGATAAGCCTTAAATTCCAATGTTTTAAAACTGGATGGACCATTGAACATGTGAGAAGAAGGGTCCCAGGTTAAAGGTATATTAAACAATAGAAAATTAAATTAAAGATCTTTATCTAAAACCCTAAAATTGGAAGAATAGGTTCTGAGCCTCTGACATAATGAAACGCACGGAGCAAGTAGCAGGGCTATTGGGGACTCATTTTCTCACTCTGCAAGTACCAGCAATCGGCCTTTCACAAAAACAAAAAGAAAAATCCAATATAAATACAAAAATCGGAGAGCTATTTATTGAATCAACCAAACATAACACTGGACTGAAATTACAGGCAAGCAGAAGAAATAAGAAAGTACACAAATCTTATCGAAATTAAATACCTCACCCCGATCACCAGAAAGGATTGACGATAACCAAAATGAACGGGGAAGCAAGAGTCGACTTGGAACCGAATTTTGATTCACAAATTATATTAGATTGGCCCCTAACGAAGAGGAGAGCAGGGTTATGTCAACCTTATGGTGAGGAGGAGGACCCAATACTTGCCTCCTTTCTCTGCTTAATTTACGAAATTAAGCAAAACTAAAAAGAAAGACTGATTATCTTTTAAAATTTTGTCCAAACCACGCGTGCTTCTAATGTGACTTTATATTTGTAGTCATTGAATTACATATTAAATATGTAATTTTCCTTGTTGCTTGTTGTCGTGGACTAGGAGGAGCTTTATAGTTCTGGTTGGGTCGGTCATACAAGGCTCAATTTCAGGCCCAGATATCGACTGCTCAGTCGTAAGTGATCATCTCTCATGCAAACACCAAGACTTACGTAAAGACCTAAACCTAGCAATTATCTCATATATAAGGTACTATTTGGCCATGATACATGTATGACATTACAACCCTAGTTTTCTCTATTATTAGCAACCAAAACCTTCTCAAAAAGACTAACTTGAGCATCGGAGGGGCCTGCCGGCAGTCAACCCCCGATGTGCCTTGTTTGTTTTGCAGGTATTCAACAGCCGAAGTCATACATAATTATGGATCCGAATAGCAACGTTCAGCCCCTTCAGAATCAGACTGAACCAGTTGAGGCCCACCATAGGGTCCGGCGTCAGGGCACCACGTCCAGAAACAAGCAGTGTAGGAACCCAGGAGAGCCCTCCGGGTATGCACCGGCGACCCTACCGGGGTGGATTTCCCTTAGCTCAATGGTGAGAGGCGTGTGTTTAAAGCACAACAAAACCTTGAGGTCTTGGGTTCGAGTGGTGACTCATCCAAATACCAAAGAGGACAATACCGAGGGAAAATCCACCCCGGTAGCGACGCGGGCCTCTTGAGCTACACTAGCCGAGGGCCGGTACGCAAAGTTCGGTCGCTACATGTTTAATGGAGACAGTGTAGACTTTGTGAATGAATGCAACGAATAGTTTTAAAATTTGATGATTTCTGATTATGTTAGATGATGCCATGTTTAAGTTGGATTTGTTTTTACTCTAACATGTCATTATCATAGGATATGTACTTGAATATTCTTGAATGTTTGGGTATGTACCTTGTGGTAGTGGGATGTTGCAGTTATAATTTAATGTAGCTCCTTTTATGGTTAAAGTAACCTTTTTTGTTTTAATGTATGGCAGTGTCATAAATGATGAAGACCTCTTGAAGAAACTTGAGCTTCCAGTTTTGGTGGTGTTGGATGAGGCCTATATTGAGGTTTGGAATCTAGAATGAAATGGGTCAAAAAGCATGATAATTTGATTTTTTATGAGCATTTAACAAGAGAGCTGGTATATTTATGACCAGTTTTTGCAACTGACATTTAATGTGCTGGCATTATTATGATTCTGTTGACCCACCATTTAACTTGTTTTACCTTTTAATTTGTTATCTTCCTTGCCAACTTTAATTGATTATCAAAATTGCTTGGAACATAAGGTTTAAAGGTTAAATTGATATAAATGTTTTTTCATTCGAGCCTTCAATTTATTGGATGGATTCCAATAGTTTAGTTACTCTATCACACTTACTTAGCTTATTGGGTCTAACAGTCTAATTATGTCGCAACCTTATAGTTGATAAACTTTCAACTGGGTTGTCTTATTGGAGTTTTAATTTCACTCACTACTTTACTTACAAGTAATTACCTAAACTAATGATCAGTAATCCTATAAATACTAATAGTTTTGTCAAGGGTGATAGTCTTTCTTTTCTCCTTAACTTGCACTGACTATTAATATCACGGGTATCTGCTTTGAGTTATTAAATTCTCTAGTGGCATCTCCCATAAAATCTTAAGCGAAGGGTTGCCTCCCGCTAATTATTAGCATCATTGACTAAGAATAAAACAACTAACTTAACTTTCTGATCCTCTAGGTAATTAACAAATTGATATAACATCTCTATATCATGAATCAATGCTACAATCAGATCTAAGGATCCATCAAAGGTTAGGGGTTGGAAATGCTTAAACCAATCAACCAATTGTATTGATTTCTTCCTAAATCGATCATGATTATATCATTACTGATTCTCAAATAGCTTCTATTTATTTTCAAATAGGTTAGTCATACACCTCAACAACTCATTATCACCCTATCCAACCTTCCTTCATAACTATTTGCACATAACTTTTCCTTAACAACTTGAAAAGCTTACAACTGAATATTAAAGTGGCAGGTGATTGAATACAAGACAAAAGAGTCCTAATAAACATAATAGGTACATTTGCTCTTCTAATTATTACAATGTCACCATTTTTTAATACTCAAATCCAATGCCCAAACTATAAAATCGCATGGATCTACAAAATAAAGATATAAACACAAATATTAGGACTTATGGCAAATTTTCTGTAAAGTCCCAATATCCCATGTTAGGGGCTAGGATCCCGGAATAGTGTATACTGAGAAGTTAGAAGTGCATTTCATGCATCATATGGCATAACATGTGAATATTTATTTTTGGCTCATTAAAATAATTTTACATGCATTCATTGAATTTTTCAGGTATAATTGATTTATAAATGCGATTAAAATGTGAAATGTGGATTATTGGTGTTGAAAAATTATTTGGAGAGTATTATGATTATTTCAGAATTTTTGGTGAATTTTAGAGAATTTCTGAAAATTTTGGGTATTTTGGGCTAGGAAAAATATATAATAAGTGACAAATGAAAGAGTGACACGTGGCAACATTGTATGTTGACAAATGGCCTACATGCAATGGAGACATGTGGCTGTAAATTATGGAATACACGTAGGTCATGTTTTGGTTTGGAAGAGTACTGTAGCTTGTCTGTTCTTCACTGGAATCATTGCAAAATGCCAAAACTCTTTCAATTGTTCATCATCACAGAAACCCTGTTCATCACTACCATTACTGGAATTTTTCTAAAAAAAACAAGTAAGTTGTGTTTTAGTTTTATGAATACTATATGAATGATTTTGATGATGTTTTAGTGTGGAAGTGAATTTATGCATGAAGGGTAGCTTCGGTGATGTTAAAAATTAATTATATAAAAATGATGTGAAATGGACATTGTGCAGAAATTGTTTATAAGATTGTGAGAATTGAAGTTTAATGAGATTTAGACAAGTACAGAAAAACTAGAATGAGGTTCTATGTTTTTATTTGAGTGAAATTAAATCTTGATATAGAGCAAAAGACATGAAAATGCAGTAGCGAGAGAAAACATAACAGAAAATGCAGTAGTGAGAGGAAGCAGAACATGATGAAATATGTATATGATTTCTATTTTGATGTTTGTGTTTAGTCTTGAATTTTGAGATATCTTGATAGTGAACTGAATGTAAATGAAAGTAGAATACGTGGGAGAGTATAAGTTAGAAATAAAAGGTATTTAGAAATAATGGATTATGTAGTAAAAGAGAGGAAGAAGAAGAGAAGAAGTGCTGCAAAGTCTGGAAACTAATGGAGTGCACGATTGTGCACCCTAAGGTTTTCTGAACTGAACAACTTTGATACTTGTGATCATAACTTTGTCATCCAACCTCCAAATAATATGGGATTTGAACCAACAAACTATTAACACATTGTTCTTTATCTCTACCAAAATTTATAGCCATCTGAACTAATTTGGAAGAGATTGATTGACGAGGTTTGGATCAAAATGTTGAGGTGTACTAGAATTTGATAACTGGAATGTTTTTATTGAACATGCTTCGGTATTTTGGCTATATTTTGATCTGTAGATTTGCAAACGAGTTGATTCTTAATTTAGATTAAACTAGAGACATATTGCTAAAAAAGTTCTTGAAGAAGTACAATTTTAATTCTGTCTCTAAGAATTTCAAAATCTGGCATGAAATTGAGTCTTGGCTTAGGCTGTAGTACTACTCGTGACAGAAATCATGTCCTGTTGTTATTGAAGAAAATGCATTGTTGTAGGAAGAATCATACAAAGTTGTCTTCACAAAATTTGTAACTTATTCTCTTAGCTTTCAATTGGTATGAAGTCTGTAATTTTTGGATATTGGAATTGAGAGATATGAGTTGAAAACCTAGAGTGCACGACCATGCACTAGCCAAACTTTCAAATTTACTCAATCTGTAGTATTTTGAGCATAACTCATAAAATAATGAACCAAATTGTATGATCTTTGTATTATTAGAAACTGGAAACATATGGGAACAATTGTTTAGAAGGAAGTGTTGTCTAAAAACTCCATCTTCCTTCTCATAATGATCATGCAAAGTTGACCCGAAAGTGGGTTTTGAGAAAAAACTGGAATAATTGATGAGTGTGTGAATTTTGGAAAATATGGAGAAAAATTTAAAGTTTGCACCAGTTTATTCAAGATATGTATATCCGAGAATTTGTCATTGAACATGCATACATACTACATGATACATTTATAAATATGATTTTTTAGTTAAATGAGCCATACAGTAATATGAAAATGTATTTGTTTGCATATAAAAGAGCAAGTAGAATGACCGCTTCCAGACATTGCTGGGACTTCAAGGTAATAAGCGAAAGGGAGCAATTGTGAGTAACCTAAGATGGTCTCACCTTGACTTGTTTTGTTTATTACTAAATTGAATTTGATATTGATGAATGTGTATCGAAATGTATACTGAATCCCAGGCATGAATTGTTCAAGGAGTTTTAATGCATGATTAAAAAATTGGAAGCGCTACTTGAATGTGAATGAGATTGACTACATGGTTCTCAACTTGAATGTTCATGCCGGACCTAGTCCGATGATTATTGTGAACAAGAACATGAATGCAAATGTAATTGATCAAATGTAATGATTGAAATTGAGGAATGCATTTCATTCCAATGCATGAAATATAAAGGCAGTTGTGACTGATGTCGCCAGTGAAAAAGAACTTAAAGCTCAAACATTCGTGATTAGAGCCTAAGGCTCAATGTGTGCAAAGAGCCCTATATCCCCAATGGATAAGGGACAGTATGAAAGAGCTCGGTATTTATAATGGATACGGGATAGTGAAAAAGACACACAGTCACAACAATGAAATAAATGAAATCAAGTCTCATAACATTGCATACACATATGATCTAAATAAATCGAATGATTGCAATGTTTTAAGAACTTTGTGTATGAAATCTGTGATAATTTGTCAATGTGTATGTTCTACAAAATTGTATTGAAATGATGAAATGTTTGAATTTTGTTTTTGAAATATGACAAATATGATCAGGTGTTATGTGATATTACTTGACAATATTCAAGTTGATGTGAATTACATGATAACATGATTTGTTGTGTGCTGTATAAGAAGAGTGAACCATCGAGAATGGTTACTCTGCTGAGTTCGCAAAACTCACCAAAAGTGTAACGTTGTCAATTTTAGGTTTGAGAGAGCGACGACCTAGCTTCTAAGACTGCATAGAAGTGATTTTGTATAACTTGTGGAGATCATATATGGCTCAAAGGTCGGTCAGCTGGGACTGAAGGAATAGTCTGTGTTATATTTTGTGATTCCTCATTTATGTAGCATACTGTGTAAACTGAGTTGTTGATGCTCATAGGATGATTTTATGTAAACATGGATGTTGAACATAATGCTACAATGTAACTTATGGTTTATGATATATGGTTCTGTCTGAATCTGCTAGGGTTGGACGCCATTGCTTGGATCCATGATTATGAGTGATTGTAGCTAGAAGTACCTGCAAAATAACAAAAGGCACGCCGAGGGTTGATTGCCGGCAGGCCCCTCCGACGCTCAAGTCAATCTTTTGGTAAGGGTTTTGGTTACTGTAAACGGAGAAAAGTAGGGTTCTAGTCTCGTACCTGTATTGAGGTGAGGTA
>JAOTBA010000002.1:13429694-13470827 GCA_025629845.1 Erythroxylum squamatum
TGTTTATGAGTATATATATGTATAAACAACATATATATCGTCAATCCTTTGCAAAAATAATAACATAATAATAAGAAGTACAACGTAGCTGAAAAGTGAGTGGAGGCTCACGAGTGCGGCGCAAAAACGGCGCCAGTGGGTGGGACCCACAGCGCCTGTCCTCTGACAGATAAGGGCTGTAAACTTTGTTAGAAAACGACGTCGTTTGTTAATTGGACAGAGTTGGACAGGGATTTCTTGGACAGGTGATCTGAGCTCCTCGATTTATATGTAGTTTTGATGAGCTGCCAATTGGATCAACAATCCCATCAAATGGAAGTGCAGATGTTTTGAACATCATCATCCTCTTTTGCAGCTTCTATTTGCCGCCAATTCAATGCGATGAAGCTTTTCCTTGGTTATTTCATTTTCAAACAATGCATCCAGGAGATTCAATTTTCAGGGGAATCATTTGAGTTGATACCTTCTGCTTAAAATGTATATTGTCCGATCTATATGAAAAAAATGTTATTCGCTTGAGAAGGCAATTGACATGAAGATAAATGTCAGTTGCAAGGTAGGCGGTGCGAAGAAGGCAAAAATTATTGTTAATGCTAGGTTGTTACTACTTACCCTTCTCCTAATATTGATCATTCTTTTTGCTTCTTGCAATAAAACTATTAACCAAAAATCTTCTACTTAAGCTTAGATACTCGACCCAAATCCTGGGAAGTTGGTTGTTTATGAATGGCTGGAAGTGCAGAGCAAATCGTATCTTCAGTTGGCTCCAAAAGCATCATGGAGAGGAACAACCAGGACTCTGAAAAGGGTAATCACGAAAAGTCGAGCATCGAAGCAATCCTTACAGCTTCTAAGTTGTCAAAGGCAGGTCCTCCGGGTTCTAAAAGTCATAGCATCAGGAGGCCTCGAGGCAGACCCGCTGGCTCAAAAAATAAGCCAAAACCACCGATTATTGTCACGCGAGAGAGTGCTAATGCACTCAGGGCTCATGCAATAGAAGTCAGCTCAGGCTGCGATATAAGTGAGGGATTAGTGAACTTCGCAAGAAGAAAGCAGCGTGGCATATGCGTGCTCAGTGGAAGTGGCTGTGTAGCCAATGTCACCCTGCGGCAGCCAGCATCATCAGGGGCCATTGTGGCCCTCCACGGCCGGTTTGAGATACTGTCACTGCTTGGATCAGTCTTACCTCCACCAGCCCCACCGGGAATCACGGGGTTGACTATTTACCTGGCTGGCTCTCAAGGGCAGGTTGTTGGTGGGGGTGTGGTTGGTTCACTCATGGCTTCAGGCCCTGTTTTGATCATGGCTGCATCATTTATGAATGCAACTTTTGATCGCTTGCCGTTGGACGATGAAGAGATTGCTGCGGTTAATCAGCATTACCAAAATCGCCGTCATCACCACCTTGAAATCTCGGATCTGTATGGAGTGCCACAAAACTTGTTCACTGATGGTCCTGCACCACCTGAGATATATTGTTGGGCACCAGGGCGAGCCATATCTAAGAACTAGATTCTCATCTGCCACTAGTTTCTAGTATTGATAGACTACCCTGTATAAGGAATATCATTGTAACTTCACTTAGCATGCTATTTATATATATATATATATATATATATGAAAAAGCACACTTATCTCCTCCTTTAAGGCCTATTTTGGTTATCTAACTAGAGACCCTGGTACTAGATTTAGTGGCTACGTAGTCATTCATAAATCAAAAAGTTCATTGATGAAGTCCTTGCGCCAATTCTTATATCAAAATTCCAGAATATCCAATATGTGATAGATATCTTTGGCTCTTGGATGCAACTTTCCACTAGCTACGAATTCATGAACATTCCCATCCACTTCAATCAAACTACAGCCTGGTTCTTTCTCGATGTTGTTTTCTTTCAAGGAAAGCCTTTGCCTTAACGCTTTCGCATAATGACCAGAGGCAGCATAGACATTAGACATGAGTACAGGACTTGAACTTTCCTTTGGATCCAACTCATTCACATGCTTTGCTGCTCTATTTGCAATTTCTATGTGTCCGTACTTCCTACAAGATGACAGCAAAGAACCCCATATAATGGCGTCTGGAACTATTGGCATGCTTTGTATTAGCTCTTCTGCCTCTACAAGAAGTCCTGCTTGGCCTAGCGCATCAACCATACAGCTATAATGCTTTATAGATGGTTTGATTTTATATGTTTCTGTCATTAACAGAAAATAGTCGTTTGCTCTATCCACCAAGCCTAAGTGATTACATGCTGTTAAAGCACCAATAAAACTGACAGCATCTGGCTTGAAACTTGACGAGGATTTGAGTGTTGAAATCAATTGAATAGCTTCATTGTCACGGCCATTCATAGCTAGTCCTAAAATCATGGAGTTCCAACATGACAATGCCTGCTTGGGTGCACTCTTAAACACTTGAAGAGCCTTATCAATGTAGCCGCACTTGGAGTACATGTCTACAATTGCAGTAACAACAATAGGATTCAACTCAAAATTCTGCTTCACTAAATACTCATGAATCCATTTACCTTGCCTAATTGCTCCTAAGCAACCACAAGCATTCAACAAGCTCACCATGGTAAACTCACTAGGCTTAATCTTCTCCTGTTGCATCACACCAAAAAACTCCAAAGCTTCAATGAACCTACCATTCCTCACATACCCACTAATCATAGAGTTCCAGGAGACCTCAGTCCTCGATGGCATGTGATCAAAAATCCTTCTGGACTCATCGACTTTCCCATTTTTAGCAAGTCCCATTATCATTGTATTCCATGTAATAACATCAAATTCCACAGCCCCCTTAAAGACTCTTTTTGCTTCACTCAGAAACCCGCTATTTGCGTACATATGCAAGATAGTGTTTCGTATGAACTGATCATTCTGGATTCCCAACTTTATGACTCTCGCATGAAGCTGAACGCCTTCAGTGGCAAGGCCAAGCTGAGCATAAGCCTTAAAAACTGAAGGATAAGTCAGGCTTTGAGGTTGGATTTGCGAAGTAAGCAACATGTGATTGAACAGGGAGATTGCATGTTGTGGAGTTGAGCTTTGGCAGAAGCCTCTGATGATACTATTCCATGCAAAAAGGTTAGGACATGGTAGATGGGCAAAGACTAAGCAAGCATAACTCATGTCACCAGCCTGAGAGGTGCAAAATGCCAAGACACGGCTAGCAGCGATAGGGTCTTGGGCTAGACCAGTTTTAATGAGTTGGGTGTGGATCTTTTTGAGGTCTTTCATATTGGTGCAGCTTTTCTCTAGCATGGAAAGGTAAGGTTGGTCTGTGATGAACTTGGATATGGAAGTTTGTGTGATATTTACAGGGCAAGAACAGAGCACCATTTTCTATGGTTGGATTTTCTTCTGAAGAATGTGCTATCCTCTGTATAAGAAAAAGCAGATCGATGGAGCAATATGCATGTCTCGGACCTATCAACAACCTTTTCCTGCGAAAGCCCAGAGAAAGGAGGAGATGAGCTTTGCCCTGTGGGCTTACCTGCTGGGACTGGAAGTGAGTAGTGTAGTCCACAGCCACAACGACTTTCTCCGTAGTTACACTAAAATAATAAATGTGCAACACTGGTCACTTATTGAGTGTTATTTTTTACTTTTCATGATGGGTGTCTGCCTGATTACTCTCTTCCAACTATGTTTTTATCCCAAAGTTAGAACAAAGTATTTAGGATGGAGGATCTTATGCCTTTCATGATATGGTATTGATTAAATGGCTATCATAACATATTATAAATTAAAATTCTATTATATACTACAAAAGTTATTTGTATACGCTCCCTTCAAGTAATTCACGGCCTTAGAAAATCTTAGGACTTAGAAGTCACCGTCAATAAAAATTCCAACATGATAGCATCTGTAAAAAGATTGATTCTGTATCTGTAGATTAAAGTGAAAAGAAAAAGTAATACCAAACTAAAAGTAGTCTATCATCCACATATCATATATATTATGGGTATCTAATTGATCAAAAGTGCAGCGGCCAGATAGCAATTTGGACGGTTCTCTTTGATCACCCTCTCGGATTTAAATCATAAATTCTGATTTTTCTGTATATTACAATTGCCATAACTTGTACTGTTCGATCAAATCATACATTAGTTCTTAGCAGTTAAGTACTAGTGAGATTTTCATCTTAAACCTTAAAACTAGTTCTTAGCAGGATAATGGGTTAACTATATAACTGCTTTGGATGTAATGGAAACGAACAAAGTTTCCGTTTGTTTTTTCATTAATTTCTTTTATTTGCCTGCAAATTTCTGTGTTTGAACTGTCAATAGCTGAGATGAGCATAGAACCTTATTCTTCACAGACATAAAGAATCCTTGTCAGCTTCCATCTAGAGAAGACATTTTGACATGGTAAAAGAAGAACTAATTAATAAAGGACATTCTTTTCTTTCTAGTGTAGATTAGTTGGTAGTTGGTAGCCATATCCAACAACAACCCAACAAGAACATATTATTTCTGGAAACAAAATTCACAGACTGCGGAATCTTGCAGATTCCTTGTATAGATATCTCCTAAAGTTTGGAAGTACGAAAAACAGGAAACCTTAAAAAGTCCCTGTTCATGAAAGAGTTTCAACACTTGAATGACTAAGATAAGGGATAATCAAGAATCAAAAAGCATGAGCGCACACATTATAATCATCATTACAATCATCACTACCAGCTCACATATCAATCCTAAATTCCAATACTGTTCTCTTTTTCAACCTTCTTCTCACCTTTTCCTCACTTTTTCCCTCCTCCTTTTGCTTGCTCCCTCCTCTACACCCTATGTCTCCTCTCTCAAGTCTATGTCTCTCACATGCTCAAGTGCCCATTTATTCTACAAGATATATATATATATATATATATATTATAGAACGCCAAAGGACCCAAATCCTCTCCTTTCCAACACGATCATTCAACTTCTGTACAATAACTTATCTGTTAATGCTTTTTCAAACAAAGGGAAAGCTAAAGCAAGGTTAAATAACTTCATTCACAAGAAGAAGAGGAGGAGAAGAAGAGGATCGGTTGTATATATTTCCTTTTGTGGTATGGTAGTACATATTATAGCATTGATTGAAACTAATTGAGAACATTCAAAAAAATTGGGCGATCAAATATTATATCCTTATACTAATTTGCTGTAATGTTTATCTGAAGTGGTGGAACATTGAGTTGTGGATTTGGAAGTATTACAGAGCGTAAGGTCTTGCTGTTGAAAAAGGTTGAAGGAAGGCGATGAGCTAATTTCAGCTCAAAAGGTTAAATCATCGAAATTTGAACTACAAAAGTGCATTAGAAGAAGACGAAGATTTTGGTTGAAGGAGGGGAATTTATATACTTGGAGTTAAGTAAGTCAATATTTGATTTTTTTATTGCAATGGTGGATCTTATGAATGATGATATAAGATTAACATGGATGGATTCTGAAATGGACAATAGAAATTAATATGCATATGATGATGAGTGAAAGCACAAGATGAGGTAGACTGTTATGTCCTTCTTCGTAGAGTAGATCAATTTATGTAAGTTCAATCTTTGTTTTTTATACACTAATTTGATAAATGTAATGCAAAATCTACATATATTGTTTGTAAGTCTCAACACTGATATTTATGATTCAATTAAAGGTAAGATCACATCGTAATACCTAAATCAAATAATATTTTGAAATGGAGGTAAGATAAAGAAGGACTTACCACTTGGAGAGGAAATTGTCTAATTCAAGTTGCCGAATGGGAGCAGCTTTTTGTCTCTCCAATGCAAGTTTCCAAGTGGCAGTATAATATACCTACAAAATGTAAGCTGATAACTGTTGATTAAATAGAATTTGTTCCAAGGAATATTTCAATGATTGTTTATGTTGGACGATTAACATCCCTACAAAATGCGATGAAATCACGGGTTCAGCACAAACCAAGAGATAAGTACAAAACAAGCTAAATATCACCAATTCATTTTTTATTGACATATTAAATCGCGAATGGAAATTTTTCTTATACCTATATCTCTCAGTAACCAGTAAAAGCATTAAAATATGACACGATTTTAAAGATAGCTCTCTACTTCGCTGCCTATATATGTGTAGGTGCATAACTATAAACAAATATAATTCTAAACATCTATTAAGTACATAGACCTGTAATGACTTTTCAGGCCCAATTAAGTTTCCTCTCAACCCTATAACAAATACCTTTATCCAATTTCCTAACATTTTGCAAACAGAAGATAAAACAGAATTCCGTTCCTGTGTTGAAAATGAAGAACATACTACCCTACAAGACATCGTGTGGTGAAAGATATTAAACCATAATGATGCATAGAGCACACAGTATCAATGATAGGTTTTGAGTAGATTTTCTGCCCGTTAAGCCCTCCCTCCCTCCTTCTTTCATGCAAAGCAGAAAGACTTCTCTTTATGCTTAATATTTTTGTTACAAAATCTATTCCAATATGCAGTACTCAAGCATTACCTAAATCAAATCCCATATTGCCACCTCCCCTACCCAAAACAAAAGGTTATGTGCAAGAGAAAATAGATGTTCCAAAACTCATCACAAGTTTTCACAGCTCAGTATACAATAAATTGATTGTTTATGTTGAAGTTTTATGTCTTGTCAAAGTTTTAAGCCTTCCCTTTAGATATAACTAATTAGTTCTCCATAAGTTAATTTATTATATGCATTCTAATTACTTTCTTTAATTCCTTTTGTAAATGCTCCAATGTGCAGTGTACATAGCACAACAAAGCTGATACTAATAACTTCAAGCCAACAAGAAATCACAAAGACAAAGGCACACAGCATGACACAATAATCTAATCACATACTTTTAAAATACACTAATAATTTGATTGCATAAGTAAGGTATAATCATCCTATGAAGCATAGTTGATCACAAACAGGAAACAAATACTACATATAAATAATGTCTCTAAATAAAGAGAGATAAATTTATGTACAAGGAACCATTTGCAAAAATAACTCTTTTCTTCCCACAGGTACTTGTTTACGCATATGCTACTCCAAAATGGACTTTGGATATACAATAAAGTACAAAAGTTTTTGACAAACCACTTACTAAGATCAACATTACCAGTAATCTGGCTTACATTGAATACCCGCTGCACCATAATTTTCAGTACCAATAGCAAACACGCAAACATCTATAGCAAGAAGATTCACTTCCTTTTGCTGTTCCAGCAAATCTTGCACAGAGATGTTGAAACTTGAAGGACAAAGTTGGCATGTTTTAAAATATTCAGATAATTAACAAGAGTTGCAAGCTAGCAGAATTGGTACCCCAAACATGCCAAAGATTGCAATTGCAGAAAATCCCACCAGCTGAACCATATCTACGTATCATGGAAAGCATTTTCAATAAAAACTACAGTAGACAACAAGGGCAATGTCCTTGTGTTAAATAATCTACATATAGCTATATGTATACATTCACATATGCTGCCACTCTTGCCAATACACAAGGCAAACTAAAAAGAATCTAAACCAACGTCCAGATTTCAACAATAACCAACTTATACTGTTCTGTAAAACAAGGCAACTCTAAGCATGGTTTAAAAGGAATTGATGAAGCATATGGAAAGGCAAATCTATATATGAACTTTTCCCTTTTTCATCGCTAGCCCAGCAATAATGTTTTGATAGTTTTTTCAAATTGAGCACATAATGGAGAAGAAAGACAACAGATAAAATTGAAGAAATTTTCAGAACACGTTAGAGTTCAAAGAAAATTCTCTTATCATTGCCCAGTAGAAATAAGTATGGAAATGAAAAATAACATATTCGCAGCTACCATTTTACTAATTTAGATGTCGTTAACACCAACGCTGCACAGGAAGAAGTAATGTCTTTCAAATTCAAGTAGGCAGAGAATAACCATTGAAAATCCTTCCCCAATGATACTCAGAACGTTATGTATGGATCCTAGATTTGACAAATCGTTTGCAAATACCAACCATCAAGCTTCTCGTTGATTTCCAGACAGTACAACACAGAAGAAAAAAGGTGGACGAAGATGGAAACATTTCAAACCGGACTGTCCTTACCCCTCCGACACCCATCTACGAACCCAAACGAAACCCATATAGCGTTATCCACATGAACAATAACAATGCCCCGAAAAGAGTCTTACCCAGAAGAGGTGCGATGGAGACGAAGCACGAAGGGGAGGTGCGGCAGAGACAAAGCAGAGTGAAGATGCAGGTGCGACAGAGGCGATGCCGACGGTGGAAGGAGGTGCGACAGAGACGAAGGTCGGACGACTGCTTCAGGGATGTAGCTACATGAGGAGGTGCGAGAGATGAGCGCTTGAACGAACTGGGAGGTGCGACAGTGATGGGTTGGCAGAGGCAGATGAAGGAAGACGAAGACAGATCTGTGTAGGTTTCGGACAAACCAGGGATTTAATTGTCAAAATGTTTCTTGTTCGTTGGACAGTGGACGGCTGTCCAATAGTTTCGGATTGGACAAAAAATTTTGTCTTTGTCCAGTGAGGACGGGACAGAAATTCATGCGGACAACAACTAAACACGGTTCAGGACAGGACTTTTCTATCCTTGTCCACTGTCCTCACCCTTTCGGACATGAACCAAACGCATGGTTAGAGATTCAACAAGGAATGGAACGTGGACAAGAGCATATCCAAAAAGTTGTACCTTGAGGACATCGTGTTTGTTTACACCTTCATTTGTTTTTCCTTTCATTCTTTGCTTTTATGGGATCCTTATTAATTTGTTGCATCTCAATTATTGTACACAATTAATTTAGGTTGTTTAATTGTAAACTAAGTTTATTAATTCTTTTAAAAAAATGAAAACATATATCAAAATTATTGAAATTAAAATAAAAACAGAAAATGATCGACCAATGAGTAGTACCAACTATCCATTAGCAGATTCTACAGTTCCTCAAATTTAATTATAATTATTAATGATTAAAAATTAAATTGAATTGATCAGTTAAATTATAAAATTTTGAATCGTTATATTTTTTGGTTTGATTTAATTTAATAATTTTTTATTAAAAATCAATCGATCATTTTTTATAAACTATTGTTGCTATAAATAAAAAATACTTTTTATCTAATATTTTATTTTTCAATTAAACTTCAATCTCTTTAATAAGTAAGAATAATCTTTTTCTATACTTTTTATTTTTTTTAATTTTTACTTTATAACAATTTTATTACTCTAAAATTTGCTCCAATGATTGTTTTTTTTTTTTTGAGGGAATGCTCCAATGATTGTTTTTTAATTAACCAAAATTTTGGGAAGATTATTTTTCGAGAATAAATGACTAGGATGCTAAGTCAACTCATGACACGAAACGACGACGTCTGTTAAAACAAAGACGCAGGGGCAAAATCGTAAAGTAATGGATTAGCCATTTGCTTATATATTCCAAAAAAACCCTAAATCTCACATTTCTCATTAGACTATCAGAGCCGCCGAGAAGATGACGACGAGATTCAAGAAGAACCGTAAGAAGAGGGGCCATGTCAGCGCTGGCCACGGCCGTATCGGGAAGCACAGGAAGCATCCGGGAGGGCGGGGTAACGCCGGAGGTATGCACCACCACCGTATCCTCTTCGACAAGTACCATCCTGGGTACTTCGGCAAAGTGGGTATGCGATACTTCCATAAGCTTCGCAACAAGTTCTATTGCCCTATCGTCAACATCGACAAGCTCTGGTCTTTGGTTCCTAACGAAGTGAAAGACAAAGCCACCAAGGATAACGTGCCGTTGATTGATGTTACCCAGTTTGGATACGTTAAGGTTCTTGGAAAGGGGGTCTTGCCGGAGAATAAGCCCATCGTTGTCAAGGCCAAGCTTGTTTCCAAGATAGCGGAGCAGAAGATTAAAGAGAATGGTGGCGCTGTGGTCCTCACTGCTTAAGTTGGGTTTGTTATTTTTTACATTCTATGTTGTTGATTTTGACTTGTTCTTTTTATAATTGTTACAAGTACTATGTAGCGATACTGCTTGATGGTTTAAAGTTGCGTTGGAGCTATAATTTTCCAGGTGTTTTTAATGCGCGTTCTATTGAACTAGTTGGATGTGGGAATCACTGGCTTAATCGTTTTCCTTAGTTTCAAGAGTAATTAGCAGTCAATGTCTGGCTTATCATTTGGTGCTAACTGGATTAGGGCTAGTGATTGTTGTTGGGATGAATTGTTTGAGAGTCATCTGACAGGAGTAGGACTGTCCTGAGCCTTTGAGATGATGAAATTAGGTGTTTCAGATGTTTGGTGAGCTAGATATGTGAGAGATCATCAGTTTGATGTTCATGTGGGTATATGCTTGTTGTTTAGTTGAACAAGCTTACGCCAAATAAGCCTTTTGTTTAATTCTTGAAATGGAACAGTAATAGATGGCAGGGAAGTTGAAAGTTTAAGCTTATTTTGCTGTTCACAGAGCTTAGGATTAGTCAATCTCGTCAGTAGAAGTGAGGTCCATTGATTTTTTTCATTTGATATAATTCAGATAGTTGAGAGAGCTTCCTAGAATTGAATTATTATGTTAGTTCTTACCCAGTTGAACCCAATTCACTTTAAATGTTTGACTTGAATGATCTAAATTGTGAATTGCGAGGTATGGAACTGCAATGACTGCAAGATGCCATTGCAAAATATGGTGTCGAACCCAACTACAATAATAGTATTGTGGATGTGATTGCCTTTTAGTTTTGAAGATGCTCTTGCTCCTGCTATCAATGTCGTTAAAAAAGTTCAATCATCTAACTCGATTATGAGTAGTCTCAAATTTTTTGAGGATTGTATTGTAGGAAAAGAGGTCATGCATGCACTCTCGTTCTTAACTTGGGCATGAGCCTCTTATATTTGTTATAGAAAATGATTCATCTCAGATTTATAGAAATTAGTTATTTTTTTAAGTAAAAGCAATATTATAAATATAAACTTAGTATCATATTTGGATTTGATATGAGTACTATAATTTTTAAAATTATAAAATAGTTGATAAATTTTATAAAAATTGGAGAATACTCATTTAATAAATTGTATTATATAACATTTTAATTTTATTTTCAAAAATTCATGATAATATAAATTTGCTATAAAAATTCACAATAATTAAAAAGTTGTAGCTAAAAATTTAAAATTATAAAATAGTTGATGAATTTTACAAAAATTGGAAAATATTCTTTTAATATATAAAATATTAACTTTATATAAATTTGATATAACAAAAGATCGTAATAATTAAAAGTTTTGGCTTCCAAATCTAAACTTTTTACGGGAATTATATGGATTAAAAATTATAACTTCCGATAAAATTTATAATTAATAATAATTTAACATGTTTTCTAAACTCTTATAAAATTTGAGGTTTCAATTGTTTTGGATAAAATTCTAATTGATTAAATTTGTATTGAATTTGGATTAAAAAATAGTTAAAGTAATTTTATTTTTGTTAAAAGAATTTATCAAGTTGACTTGTACCCGAACTGGAAGTTAACGTTGAAATCTTTTGAATAGGTGATTAATTTGAAATGTGCAAAAGAAATACACATTTATTGTAGGAACAACTTCGGTAGAAAATAAATCTAGAAACACAATTAAAGGTAGCCACAAACAAGAAAATGAGAAATTTACGAAAACACAGAAATTACGTGAGAAACTCGGAGAAAAACTCAGGAAGTAAAGAACCAATTTCACTATGTTAAAAAGGAGGGTTTCAAGATGTTTAAGAAAACTCTAACATAATCTCTCAAGAAGGCTTAAAAATATTTATCTTGTACCGTTTTAGGTAATTTTTAAATTTATGAAATAATTTTTAAATTTTTAAAAAAATTACAAAATAATTCATTGTTATATTGTGCAGTTATGCTCAACTTGCAAATTAAACCATATAAAGATTTGCTCAACTTGCAAATTAAGTTCTCTTTCCCTTTTTCTTCAAAACCTTTTAGTTGGAGTATATAAATTTCTTCTTCAAGATCTCCACGAAGAAAAGTAGTGTTCACATCTAACTGGTTAAGATGCAAGTCAAATATAGCACATATTGCCAGAACTACTTGAACTGTAGTAAGTCAAATCACAGGAGAAAATATTTCGTTAAAATCAATACCTTCTTTCTGAGCATATCTTTTTACCACCAATCTAGCACGATATGACTTCATTTGATTATCACTACTTCACTTGATCTTGTAAACCTATTTATTGCCAATAGGCTTTCTTCCCTGTGGTAATGAAACTAGCTCCCATGTCTTATTCTTATGAAGTGCTTCAATTTCTTCTTGCATTGTTATTATCTACTTAGATGCATCTGAACTATTCATTGCTTCTTGAAGAGTTGATAGCTCCCCGTCCTCAGTTAAAAGAAAGTATGCAATATTGCCCTCCATAATATAGTTTGAGTGCTAGCTCGGTGCTCTTCCTATGCGAGTTGATCTTTGAGTATCTGGAACATCATATTCAACTGGTTCTTGCTCCTCGTACTCTAGTGTAGCTTCAAAAGAATCATTTTAATCAAATTCCCTTTCCACCTGTACTGTTATAGTCTCTGAATTCTCTTTTGAAATGCTAACATCTTTTTGCTCTTAATCATTATCTTCCAAGAAAATAATATATCTGTTGATAACAATCTTGTAAGCAGTGGGATCCCATATACGATACCCCTTTACTCCTTCAGCATATCCCAAGAAAATACATCTTCTGAATTTTGGATCCAACTTTGTAGTTTCTTGGGCATTGAACATCACATAGGTAGGACTTTCAAATATATGGAGGTTGGAATAATCCATTGGTTTAGCAGTCCACATCTCTATTAGTGTCTTCAACTCAATTATAGTTGATGGAGCTTGATTCACCACATAACAGGCGGTATTGACTACTACTGCCCAGAATTTCTTATCTAAGCTTGTAGTTCTCAACATCGCTCTTGTTCTTTCCAACAGAGTTCTATTCATCCGCTTTGCTACTCTATTTTGTTGAGGAGTGTATGGCATCGTGAACTACCTTTTGATGCCTTCTTGCTTGCAAAATTCATCAAATTCTTTACCAGTATATTCTCCTTCATTATCTGACTGCAAACACTTGATCTTCTTACCAGATTCAAGTTCCACCTGCACTTCGTCAAATTTAAAGAATGAAAACACATTGCTTTCCTCTTGATAGGAAATACCCAACATTTCCTCGAATAATCATCTATGAATGATATAAAGAAATTTGCTCCTCCTAGGGACGTAACTGATGCTTGCCATACATCAAAGTGAATCAATTCTATAATTTCTTTGCTTCTGAACTTTGTGTGTTGAATTTCAATCGATGCTGCTTACTCACAATATAATACTCACAGAAGGGTAGTGAAACCTTTATAAGACCTGGAAGTAGATTCTTCTCTGCAAATATCTTCATTCCTTGTTCTGACATATGTCCAAGCTTTTTATCCCACGTCATTGCAAATTTGTCATCTGGACTAGTCACCGTAACGGATGTCTCTCCTTTTTACAAAGTTACTCCCTTCAGCGTATACAGATTTGCAACAATCTTCTTTTCTTTCATAAATAGCAGCGCTCCTTTAATCACTTTCATGATCTTGTTTTGAATCTCAAATCTGAAACTGAGATCATCCAGTTGTCCTACAGACAAAAAATTCTTTTGTAGGTCCTCTACATGTCACACTTTTTCAATAGTCTGAATTGTACCATCATACAACTTTTACTTGATGATGCCAATTCTAACGATCTTAAGAGCTTGATCATTATAGCTGTACATAGATCCTCTAGAGATAGATTCATACTAATGGAACCATTCTCCTCGAGAGGCTATATGAAAAGTAGTTACTGAATCAAACAACCAGACATCAACAAATCTTCTTTTTCCTCCAATAGTCGTTGCTGCTTCACAACCATTATGCTTCCATCATCTGAAGTGCTTGAAATGTTTCCTTAAGGAACATATTCTTTCTTGTTTAGATTCCAACAATCCTTTTTCAGGTGACCTTTCTTGCCATAATTTTAGCATTTATAGTTCTTCTTACTCCTGGATTTTGATCTACCATGATTGTGACTCACACTTGGACAACGTTCCATTGATCTACCTCTCATCACCACCAAGGCCTCTGTTTGTTGCGAACTCACCAACCTGTCTTCCTTGCTCTTGCACCGGCTCTTTTCTTCCAAATAGCAGCTACAATGTTATTGAAGACTAAAGTGTCTATATTGCCTGTTAAATTTATGACGAGTTGATCATATGAATCTGGTAGACTTTGAAGTGGAAGTTCCGCACGTTCACTTATTGCTATTGTGTGCCCCAATGATGCGAGTTGCAAAAATAGAGTCTTCAAAGTGTTTAATTGTTTCGTCACTGAAATGGATTCTGCCATACGTAAAGCATATAGTTTTCTCTTCAGAAAATTTTTGTTGTGAAGTGATTTAGCCTAGTATAATTTTGTGAGGTGATCTCATATTTCTTTCACATTCTTCTTTTCCTTTATACTAGATAATACTCCACCAGCTAAAGCTAGGTGAAGATTAGCTACAGCAGTCCCTTTCATCTCATTCCACTTTTCATCTATGACTTCAGCTAGCCGTTCACTAATAGCCGCCAGACAATTATCTTTCCTCAAGATTGCCTTATCTTCAGCTTCCTCAGTGAGAAATTCTCCCATTGAATTTTTCAAAGACATACTTTGCCGCCATTATTTCTATCACAACCGCCTTATGAATAGTGCCTTTGTCAGGGTGAATAATATTCTAACTTATCTTTTGATGTGGAGGATCCACTCGTGGTGGCAACCACAGAGTATACAATAAGCAGATATCTACACCCAAGGCTGGCTCTGACACCACTTGTTAGGAACAATTAGGACTTGGACAGAGTAAGGTCGTAGGTAAAACGAAACTAAAAATATTAAAGATAAAATAGAAACACAGATTTTACGTGAAAACCCATAAATTGTGGTAAAAACTACGGCAAGGATAGAAGAATTTTACTACAAAAAAATTGGAGAATTACAAAGAGAAAAAAACTAGACCCATAAAAAATTACATAATATTTTTTCTCTCTCTTCTTTTTCTCTCTTTTTTTTCTCACCCCACTTCTCTCTCTTTTTATTTTTGTTCTGCCTATATGGATCTTTCTCTTTGTTTATCTGATTGAAGTTATGGTTGGTCAAATTGGCCAACCATTATTTGTTTTATTAGGCATGTTAGGTACCAAACACGCCAACTAAGTTTGACAGAACACCACAAGTGATAACCTTTAACACCAATATATCGCCCAAGAAGATGCACTTTTTAGCACGAGGAAGTTGTTTTCCTTTATTGACATGAACATAAGCAGGACATCCAAATATTTTTAAATTAGAATAATCACTTGAATTACCAGTCTAAACTTTCTCTGGAATTTTTCAATCAAGTGATCTATAAGGCGAACGATTCACTAAATAAGTTGTAGTAGAAATAACTTCAGCCTATACATCATGTCAGTGCCACACCTTAGTAACGGAGAGCATACATTGAGCTTTTTCCTATTAGTGTATGATTCATCTTTTTTGCAACGCCATTCTTTTGGGGCTTGCCAACTAGATTCTTATATCTAACAATGTCCTCTTGCCTGCAAAAAACTTCAAACTTATGTTCACAAAATTCAAGACCATTATCAGTGCAAAACCTTTTCACCTTTTTATTATTGTGGTTCTCTATTAAGATCTTCCGCTCTTTAAAAGTGTTCATTCTTATGTTTTAAGAAACAAACTCAAACTTTGCGCAAAAAATCATCAATTATGGTCATGCGATATCTTTTTCCTCCCAGGGAAGGAATCTTGGAGAGCCCCAAAGATCGGTATGAATGTAATCAAGTATGCCCTTGGTCCTATGAAGACCTACAGAAAAAACTAATTTTCTTGTTTTCCAAAAGCACAATGTTCACAAAAATCAATATTAGTAGTGTTTTGACCATCCAACAAACCACGCTTACTTAAAATTGACATGTCTTTGCCACATATGTGACCCAAATGCATGTGCTAAAGTTTGGTTACATCAAAGTGGAGAGTAGAGGATACAACTACTGTCGAGCCTGTAACGGTAAAACCTTAAAAATTTATAGACTACCACAAAGAGTACCTTTCAGTAACACAAGAGCTCCTTTAATTACCTTTAAAACTCCACCTCAAGCAAAGTACTTACAAACAAGAGATTCTAGTGTATCGAGCGAGATGAAATTCCTTTTTAAATCGGGGATGTGTTTGACTTTAGTTAAGGTAGGAATGACACCATCATGTGTATTAATCTTGACATACCTTTGCCGATAACCCTGCACTGAGAATTGACCCATAAAAATAACTATCACATGGCTCATAGGTTGAAAACCAATCCTCATAAGGACTCATATGAAATGTATAGCCTGAATCCATTATCCACTCGTTCTTCAACCTTTGCCCAATGTCAGCAAATAAAAGAACATCACCCTCAAAATCTGTGTCAATAATGCTAGCCCCGATCGACTTTTCTTGTTGCTTACCTTTGGCCTTCTCTTTTCTCTCATATTTATTTTTCAACTTATAAAACTCAAAAATCTCATGCCTTTGCTTCTTACAAGAACGACAGGTTTTACTCGAATTTTTGCCTTTAGATTTTGACCTACCTTTCTTCTTATTCTTATCATTATTTTTCCTCTCAAGAGTCCTTCCCCTAACAATCAAACCTTCACCTTAAGGCATTGATAAAATTTTAGTGTCAATTTTTTCCTTAAACAACAAGTTTGTTTTAACGTCCTCAAAACACAAGTATCATGATTGGTATACAACTTGATTTCTTTAAAATGCCTATATGAAGGGAGAATTGAGCAAACAAGCAAAACAACTTTATCCTCATCATTAATATTCAAAACAAGATTTTCAAGATCAATCAAGATAGAATTGAACCCAATTCAATAGAGGTACCTTTTTGCAATCGGATGGTGAAAAAAAGTTCCTTAAGACGGAGCTTATGGGGGAGGCTCTTCATCATGTAAAGTGATTTCAATTTTAACCACAACCTAGCCATCATAATTTTGTTAATAACCTCATGTGAAACTTCATAAGAAAGGCATAGTTGGATTGTAGAAAGGGCTTTCTTATCGAGGTCCTCCCATTGTTCATCACTCATAGTGTATAGCTTCTTAGATTTTTTGTTCAAGGCTTTCTTCAATCTGTGTTGTGTAAGAACAACTTTTATTTGGACATGCCAGATTGCGAAACTAATATTTCCATCAAATTTCTCAATGTGGAATTAGGGACAGTTGACATAGTGGACTATTCCTTGATTGAGATTAATGAGGCTCTGATACTAATTCGTAGGAACAACTTTGGTAAAGAATAAATGTAGAAACACAATCAAAGGGAGCCAAAAATAAGAAAAAGAGAAATCTATATAAACACTAAAATTACGTGAGAAATCTGAGTGCTAGGAGAAAAACCTATAGATCAAAGAACCAATTTCACTATGTTCAAAGAAGAGGTTACAAGGTGTTTTAGAAACTCTCACATAATCTCTCAAAAAAGTTGAAAATTTCACTCACATGTCTAAAACAAGTCTCACATGAAAATATATATAAACCGAGAGGGACAACAATGTCCAACACAAAATTGTGTCAAGTACACAACTTTCTTTTACACAGCAAAAAGGACAAATTATGCTAGTTGTATCTTATATTATGCTCCTGAGTGTCAAATGAAAAAGCAAGGCAATAATAGAGAGACACAATTTGTTGTACATTAAAGGAAAAATTGAGTCATACTCCAACATTTATTACTTCATTTATACGAGATGTAGCACTTACCTCTAAAAAGAACGTGTAAAGAGAACTGTGAGGACTCAAAGATACAAATTACAACTTATCACTTGGATTTTAGCAAGAAATTATGAGATTTCCTCTCATAATAATAGTCATTGGCAGAAGAAGCATCAGCAGAAAAGATCATCACCCCTTTAACAAAAAATCCAGTTTCCTCCAACAATCTTAAAGCATCAAAGAATTCGTCACCTTGAATACCTCTTCCATTAACCTCATAGCTTGGCAACAACTTATTTCTACCAAACTGGCTCGCGCGCAGCTTGAACACTTCCAAGAACTTTGGAGGAACCCTGATCTTGTCGCTATAGAACTGATAGTTGACATAGTCGATAACTAGCCCGAACTTTCGATAGAGGTCTACGTAGGGTTTAATAGTGTTATGAAATGGAGCAATGGTGACCACAGAGATAACCCTCTGCTTCTTTAAGTTGGTGATGAGCTCGCCGATACAGGAAGCAAAGCTAGAGTCGTTCTTAGGAAATGTTTCATAGTCGTGAAAGATTTGTGAAATGTGTAAAAGAATGAATTTGTTATTGCTTGCTTTTTACACGATAGAAATAAAGAATATATATACTTGGCTCTCTGATTCTACAGCTGTACAATCTTTACGGTTATAACAAATGGAATAGGCAGATATGAGGTGCCTTCTAGAACGATCATGAAGATGGGCCTGTGTCATTGTGGGCTGTGAGAGATTTAATTGATGGTGGATGATCCATGTCCTTTACAAGTTGATATCGATACCATCGAGATGGTACTTCTTGACAATGGAGTTTAGGGACTTGAAAGCGTTGGATATCCAGAGTTTAGGGTTCTCTGGGGTGTACCATGTCAGGACATTATCGTTGATGCTCCAACCAGAAAGACTAGCCAAGACCTTGACATTGGCACGACGGCTTTTAATGGTTGCGATGGAGGCTGGTGTTAAACTGTCCGCCCAATATGGAGAGAATATGCCATTTTGAGGGTTACCGGAGGAGTCTGCGTCAATGGCGAAGCCAAGTATGAAGTAGAAGTCGATCTTGTCTTTCACTGGAACTTCATTAAAGCTTACACGAGCCCCCGTTGCTCCGATGTACTCCATCATCACTTTAGCATCTGTTATTTTTATGGAAAAATGTAAGTATATATATTAAAAATGTGATTGGTTTTTACTTCTTTAATTAATATTTGAAACAATATATGAATTCAGATTTATGCATGCTTTTAAATTATTGTCATAAGATACTACTCATATAATTAAGATTATTTTTGGCAATGAACCGGGTTGGACCAACCTCATTCTAATTTGGCTCGATCTAATCAATTTAAGGCTAACTTGTTAATTGTTGATAAAATTAGGGATGACAGGGAAAAAAAATTCAGTTCAATTCAGTCCGATCCAAATTTAACGTACAAGTCTAATTCAAGTTGATTGAATCTAGGGTCATATTTTTCTTTGAAAATTTCAAACTTTAGATAGGGCTCAGGCTCGAATTGTTTGATTGAAAAATCATAATTTTTTAATATAAAATGTCGTTTTGAATTTTTAAAAATTAAAAAATTAATTAAGCCTGATCAGGCTTTCAGTCCAAGCCTAAAAATACTTAACAATGGACCAGACAGAATTTGCCTTTAGTAATCAAGGTTAATGTTCCAAGTAATGAATCAAGCACTCAACCCTCCATCTATACAAAACTGAAACATGAGTACATACCGCAAAATATCTGACAGAGGAATGCAGCTCCGACGAGGTAGCGGAGAAAGACATGAGTCTTTGTTGTTGATCTCATTGTTTCTGCAAGGTCTGATGATTGAAAAGATAAAACATAGTACCAGGTTATATAGAGACAATGGTGAGGTAGGCAACAAGTGGCCGTTCATGTCAACTTGGAATCTATATGTTTCGTATGAGACAATAGGAATATAGTCGATATAATCTGCCATAACCCTTGTCTAGGTTCCTGAAGAAATTACAGAGTCAGAAAGTTGAGGCCTTGTGACTAGTTAGCATAGGCCAATTACTAGAGAAACCAGAATGTTGTTTTAGACCATTATATCAATGTTATTTTGGATTCAAAGATCAATCAACTTGAATTTGACTTATTGACTTCTTATCCGTTTACACTTGGATCAAATTTTGTCAACTTTACATATTCAAACTTGTAATTATTATATGAATTGAGACCGTCACTTAAGTTTAAATTATTAACTTGTTAAGTAATTTATTTAAATTATATAATTTTGCAAATTATTATATGCACCCGAGAAAATTGAAAGTTACTTGGGACGTCAATAACTATAGAATAATAAACTTATGTATACATACCTTTCGATTGGTTACAGTTTTAGCCGCAACATAGAATCCTTGTGTATAGCTCTATATCGGTTTTGGCTGAAATTCTATGTGAGATTGACCAAATGATCTCTTTAATAAGGAAATTAAAAAAAAAAGGAAACCAATTGTGTTTTATTTCTGCGTCTATACGTCTCTTGCTTTCTACTAAAGAGATATCGAATGGTCTGTCTCTATTAGATTGAAACACTAATTTAACCATGTATAAGCTTGGTTAGTGTTACGAAACATTCTGTCAGTAGTAAACATATATGTCAACTCCTTGTCTTTAGGCTAAATTCATGAAATCTGCTTCCTTCATCTGTACATATGTCATGCCTTATATTTCTCCTACAATTTAGCAACCTTCCATATAGTGTAGCTTGATTTCTGTAAATTTATCCTTGTAAACATTCATACAAACATAAAACTAAGATTCTATTCATTACAATTAGTACATATTATGGTATAGCCCGCGTGGGTAGCCCAGTTGGTCATTGGGAAGGAAAGTGAGTCCAAGGTCTCGGGTTCGAGTCTCGGCAGCGGCAGTGTGGGAGTTCATCTAACGTGGTGACTCCTTGTGCGCACCGAGCACTAGGCCGCCTTTCCAAAAAGCTGGCTGGGATCAGACCGTGATTTACCTCCCTCACACAATGTCGGGCCGGAGTTTGGAGGCACCTAGAGTGGGCGTTCCACCTTTTGAGTCCAAGGGTTTTACGGGCAATAATGTAATTCAACTCAAAACACAAACTAGGGTTTCGGTGGCCAGGCCTCACCTATTTAGATTCCACCTTCCCTCACTTCGATCTAGGTTTTGTACAAACAACCTTCCGCCTAAGCAAAAAAAGTGTGTAGTGTTGGTTGTAGATCCTTGTTCTGCTGGCCAGTGATGCATACAAAGTTTGTCCGCACCATCTGAGACTCGTTTGTCTTTGATGTGATCAAACTGTATCTTAACATCTGAGGCCTCTCTTTATGGTTTTTTGTTATGCTTTTGTAATCTTGTTATTCATAGTTCCTGTTGGGTGTGGCTGTGATGACTTAATGTATACCATCAAACTATGAGAGCTCGTCGATTTATTGAGCTTGTTGATGCAATTATTCATTAGTCTCTGAGCCTCCTTCCTTTCTCAACTTCTGTTTTTTGTCCCTCTGGTTTTTGGGCAAATGTTCTTTTGATTGGTAGAAAATGGTTTTGGATCCTATTTGAAGGCAACAATTAGAGTCTCTGTGATGCTTTATTTCTGTTAATAGCATTTTCAGTGCTGTACGTTGCCGATAACTAGATGGGTTGCTCAGATTCTGGCATTTGTTTTCTTTGTAATGAGACATATGCATTCGTAAGTTCCCTATATTGTCATTAACTGACAAAGGTTCATGTTAATGCGTTCATGGATTTTTATGGTAGAAGAAGATACTTGAATATGGCTTTTTTGTTCTTTTGTTTTAGGTCGCTGAATTTGGGTTTAATATCTCATGCTTGCCAGCCTTTTAGGCGTCATTTCCTTGTTTAGTGTTGCCGAGGCGGTTTTGTGGTTCTTTGATTATTTTCTTAAGTTTCTTTGCGTTAGTTAATGTGGGCAACAATTTAGAGTCTCTGATACACTCACCCCATTAGTGTGTCAGTGCTGTACGTTGCCAACAGTAGTATGGATGCTGAGATTCTGGCATGGCTTTGTCTTTTTTAAGCTTATGCATTCAGATGCTTCCACATATCACATTCAGACATCATGTTGATTTTAATCAGAATCAGTTTCTGTTACATGTGTGAATTTCTCTGTTTTAATATCTATCACCTGTGTTGGGTTAATATATTATAAGTGAACATGCATTATAGTATTCTGTTACTCAATCTGGCTTTTCGTTGCCAACTCACCATGCAAGTAGTCTTCACTGTGTCCTTGGTTATGCCATCATCTGGTAACCCGCAGATCTTGAGCTTCACCAGAATTGGGTGGACAGGACAGGACAAAAAGGCGCAAGTCAAAGAAAAGACTTTGGGAAGTGAAGCTTGAACTCTGTTATGACTACGTTCCAAGCACGCCTCTCAATTTAGACTTTGGTTTGGCATTCAGATGTACATTACTGTTTGTTTGACATTAAAATTGAAATCCTTATGTAATACATGTATGTTATTGGTTCAGGACTTAATGGATACGGAAATTTGACCAGTACAGGAGAAGAGCCAAGTTAACTTTTAAGATGTGTTAGCGCGTTACTCTGGTTTTGGCCTGAGTGTACATACATAGGGAATGGTATGGTTGATTAGCAGATGGTGCGGGGAATTTTCTGGTGTTAGAGAAGTTTTGCCTATGTTTTGAGTTTCCCATTTGATTAGTTGAGTTGAACATGATATTTAGTTTTCAGGAATTAAATTATTTGGGATCGGTTTTAAGTTGTTGAATTAGTAAATAGTTTTAATTTATAATGTTTTAAAAATTGGGGTAAGCTTAGCTGGTATGAAGGTTTTTGAAGAATTTAAAATTTATTTTAAAAAAGAAATTATTAAATAAAAATTAATTGATTAAATTAGAAAATAAAAATTGGCTAATTTAAATTATTTGAATATTTTAATTATTAGAAAATATTTTAATTTCTCATTAAAAAGGTGGATACAAGTAGGATGATATGCTTTTCAATTAGGGAATCCAGAAAGGAATGTGCCTTTTCTTATTCTGACCCTTTACTGTCAATTTGTGAGGCGATGACAGTAAGGTAGTCCCCAGTTATCCATTGGAAGTGCTTGTTTCTTATGATGAGGATGAGCCGACCTTGTCGTATGCCAAATTATAATGTCTTCCCTGGGAAAAGTAAAATTATGTTAAAAATAATCAGAGAAAAATTAAATCCACTCATCATTTAATTAAACACTATTTACCAATGATTGCTTTAACTTAAAGTACATAGCCTAACTTGAATGAAGGGTGCGAGAAAAATCGATAGGGATTACTCAGAGACATACCAATACTTCTGGGGGCAAATTGCAAATATCAAGACTTTCTTCCTTTTCTTTTTAATCAAAAGCATAATTTTCTCAATAGTCGGAAATGGTGAAAAGAACGTGTGGAAGGAAGTGCTTAGAGTTTGAACCTTGAAAGGCCAAAAATGATGCAGACATCTATTTACAGCACAACGGAACTTTTGAGGGGCCAA
This sequence comes from Erythroxylum squamatum, assembly GCA_025629845.1. Lineage (NCBI taxonomy): Eukaryota > Viridiplantae > Streptophyta > Magnoliopsida > Malpighiales > Erythroxylaceae > Erythroxylum > Erythroxylum squamatum. The sequence continues at coordinate 13,452,990 of JAOTBA010000002.1, forward strand.
ATTGCAAATATGAAATAACAAACGACCCTTTTTCTTCTGTTGTCCATGTTTAAAACCACTCAAAAATCACACAAAACTCCAGACTTCAGCAAAGGGACTTGAGGAAAGTCCATGGCTTTTCTTCTTCCACACCTCTCTCCTTCTCTCCTCCTCACCTCCAATTCCTCTAGAGACAGAGACAAGCCTATCCAAACTCTCTCTTCTCATTATCAAGCAGCAGCAACAACAACAACATCAACAACGAAACCTAACAACAGTAACAGCCCTCTCTGCCCATATCTGCAGGCCCAGCCTGGTTCGCAGAATAAGCAGCAGCACCAGAAAGATGAGTTCTTTGTCAACCTTGGTTTAGCCGTGAGGACTCTCCGTGAGGATTTACCTCTGTTATTCAAGAAGGATCTCAATTATGAAATTTACAGGTATTTCTATCACCTAGGTACTTGTTTTTTTTCCTGTGGGCTGTGTTCTTTTTTTCGCGAGAGTTGCCCTTTGATTTTGTTGAATTTTTCAGGGACGATATCACATTCGTTGACCCTTTGAATACGTTCACGGGCATTGAAAATTACAAGTTGATCTTTTGGGCGCTGAGGTTTCATGGTAAGATGTTATTTAGAGAGATTTGGCTTGATGTTTATAGGATTTGGCAACCTTCGGATAATGTGATATTGATTAGGTGGTGCTTAAAGGGTATCCCTAGGGTCCCGTGGGAGGCCCAGGGACAGTTTGAAGGCACTTCAAGGTATGAATTGGATAGAAATGGCAAAATCTATGAGCATAAAGTGGATAATTTGGCCTTTAATTTCCCTCAGCCATTGAAACCAGCAGCTTCTGTACTAGATTTGGTGGCTGCTTGCCCAGCTACCCCTAATCCAACGTTCTTGTGGGGACCTGTGGAGACATACTCTTCTTCATGGGTGGAGTTTTATCGTGTTGTTAGAGACACATTGGATCGAGAAGCATATGAATTGCTTGTGCAAGATAATATAGTGACTTGTTCATAGCTGGTGAGGATCTTGAAGCAAGATTGCACAAGCAGAGTTTTGATTTGTCTAATATGTAGTGTAACAGTAATCCTTGAATCGCGAAAGTAATGAATGGTTCATATTGGAGTACAGGGGTATATGTACATACATAAGATGGTGGGCAGAAAGTTATAGGATCAGACATGTTTAGACGATATTCAATAATTTTACTAATGCTAGCTTCTTTTTGCGGAAACTTCACTCGTCTTGTTTCAAAATCTAATTATATAACTGTGTTTACTTTTCTTTTTTTTCCTTATGATCCCTCTGTTTCCTAGTTTGTTGAGCTACTGTATTTAAATTTCCATGTATCACAAGTATTCGAAACTGCAATTTATTATATTTTGACGGATTATCATCTTGACTATATAATTGGCCACATTAGATTGTCAAATGGATGACATGGCTTTTGCTTATTGATATCTTTTGCTTATTAAATTTCATTGCACCATTGGTTTGATGTTAGAATCTCAAGGAAATATGTTGGGGTCCTTGTTTATTCTCGTATTTCTCCCATGGTCAGAAAATGGCTAACTGGTCTTTTAGAATTTGGAACGTTGTTTTTCTCCTGTTGGAAGCTTCAGCCTTTGGCAGGGAATCAAGGGTGACAATGGTGGTCACAGAAACTTCCTTTGTTAGACGGCAATTGCAAAACAATAGGAGTCTTGGAATATACTGCAGATTGTTTAACTGGTCAAGCATACCTGAATAATGTACGTCCAAAGAATTGAAATGAATAAAGAAGTGTCGCAATAGTTGAATGGATACCGTTAACCATATGATCTCCAATGCAGCAATGGTAAATTCTTTTTCACATGTACGTCCAAAGAATTGAAAATTTTAATAAACTAGTGATAGGGAACAGCAGTAGAGACTGTATTATTTACGTATTTAGTAAGTACAGTAGTAGAATTCCTCTTGGAAGTGTAACTTCCAGGCCAATACAATAGCTATATTTTCCAGAATAATGAAGGATGATCATCCTCACTATATAGCTCTCCCTATATTCCCCCTCCATACGCAATCTCTCTTGTAACTAACTCATAACAAACTCTATATGTGGCTTGTGTGTCCCTACCCATCTTGCCCCTACGGATATAGGTTTAGATGGGCCTGTGTAGCATTGATCCTAGCAGGCTGGTCACTAGTTAAAGTGCTAACAGTACCCTCTCCCTCAATAAGCACCTTGTCCTCAAAGTGAATGGAAGGAAATTGCCCCTTTATAAATTCTACATCTTTCCAAGTCGTCTCTTCTGCTGGTTTGTCTCTCCACCGAATGAGCCACTGGAGGATGTTGTTCCCTTTAGACTTAGAAATTCGTGCAGCTAGGATCGCCTCCAGATAAGCTAAGTTTCCCTGATCCATCTCCAATCCTTGGGGAAGGTTGTGCTCAACCGAATGGTTGCCCAAGGCCCTTTTCAGCTGAGAGGCATGGAAAACCGGATGAATCTTGGATACAGGAGGAAGTTGGAGCCTATAGGCAACCTGCCCCACTCTCCCAATGATCTTGAAAGGTCCGTAGTACCTTGCTGAAAATTTAGGGCATATTCTCCTTGCCACAGTGAGCTGTCTATGGGGCCTTAGTTTAACATAGACTAGATCACCTACCTGAAAATGCACCTCTCTCTTGTGAGAATCAGCTGATTTCTTCATCATAGATTGTGCTCTGATTAAGTTGTGCTTAAATTGACGTAATGCTTCATCTCTATCAACCAAAGCTAGAGCCACAGACTCCGCTTGAGTCTCGCCTTAAGTGAAATGTAGCAAGGTAGGTGGGAGACGACCATATACAACTTCAAAAGGAGTTCGTCCAGTAGACACATGGTAGTTCGTATTGTACCAGTATTCAGCCCATGCTAACCAAGTAGACCAATTTTTTGGTTGCTCCGATGTGAAGCAACGAAAATAAGTTTCTAGACACCTGTTAATCACTTCGGTTTGTCTATCTGTTTGAGGATGGTAGGAGGAACTCATCTTCAAGGTTGTCCTTTGTAACTTGAACAACTCCTTCCAGAAATTGCTAGTGAAGAGTGGATCTCTATCACTTAAAATAGAACTAGGAACTCCACGTAGTCTAACTATGTCTCAAACAAATGTTTCAGCCACAATCTTAGCAGTGTAGGGATGTTTACGAAGTGAGAAATGGGCGTATTTAGATAAACGATCAACCACCACCAAAATTACCTCATATCCGTGAGACTTAGGAAGACCTGTAATGAAGTCCATGGAAATTTCCTCCCAAATCAGATGTGGTATGGGTAAGGGCTGAAGTAGGCCAGCTGGAGACATGGCCAAGTATTTATGTTTCTGACAAATGGCACATTCATGCACAAATTTCTAGACAGCAGTCTTCATTCGTGAAGCATTGTATTCGTGTAAAAATTGAGGGATTTGCACTGAGGTAGATGATAGTACTAACCTGTTTTTGTAAAACAGCAAATCATCTCTGAGATGGAAGTCAAGTTTAGAGCTAGGATTTGCCTTAAGTGCTGTCATAATTGAGTGTAGGTCCGAATCCTCCTTGAGCTCTCTTTGAACTACATCCAGATCAAGCCAAAATGGAGCTAAAATTGCTAAAAATAATAGCTTGTCATCTTTAACCCTCGATAAAGCATCTGCTGCCCCATTTTGTTTTCCTGGTCTGTAGATTACCTCAAAATCCAATCCCAACAACTTAGCTTGCCAACATTGTTGATCTATGGAAGGAATTCGCTAATCTAACAAGTGCTTCAATCTTTTATGATCAGTGTAGACCTTGAAATGCCTTTCGATTAAGTAGTGTTTCCAATGTTGAATAGCCATAACTACTGCCATAACTTCCTTCTCATAAACTGATTTAGCATAAGTAGATTCAGCCAAAGCCTTGCTGAAAAAAGCTATTGGGCGGCCCTCTTGCACAAGGATTGCCCCTAACCCTCTTCCTGAAGCATCACACTCTAGGGAGAATTCTTTGGTGAAATCGGGCAAAGCCAAGACAGGTGCTGAAGTCAACTTCTTTTTCAATTCTTCAAAGGCTTCTTGAGCCTCATTTCCCCAGTTGAAACCATCTTTCTTAGTAAGTTCCGTAAGAGGTTTAGCAACCTTTCCATAGTCTTTGACAAATTTTCTATAATATCCGGTGAGACCTAAGAATCCCCTCACCCCTTTGACGTTCTTAGGAATAGGCCACTCCAAAATGCTTTAGATCTTCGAGGGATCCATTGCTACCCTATATGATATGATGTGGCCTAAGTACTCCATCGATTGCTACCCAAAAATGCATTTATTCTGATTTGCCATAAGTTGATTATCCAACAGGAATTGAAGCACACAAGTTAGATGCTCCAAATGCTGATCCCAATCTGCACTGTATATTAAAATATCGTCAAAGAAAACTAAGACGAATTTTCGTAAGAGAGGCTTGAAAATTGAGTTCATGGTAGATTGGAAAGTTGCGGGTGCATTCATAAGGCCGAAGGGCATCACTAGATATTCGTAATGTCCCTCATGGGTTCGAAACCATGTTTTATAAGTGTCCTCTCTAACACGGATCTGATGAAATTCGAACTTTTAAATCCACCTTAGAGAAGTATTTAGCCCCATGTAATTCCTCCATTAGCTCATCCATAACTGGAACGGGGAATTTATCCGGAACCGTGGGCTTGTTTAAAGCGCGGTAATCGACGCACATATGCCAAGATCCATCCTTCTTCTTGACAAGGATAACCAGACTTGAAAAAGGGCTGATACTATGCCTTATGACCCCAATTTCCAATAAGTTTTGGATCTGTCTCTCAATCTATCCTTATGATGGTGTGCATGTCTATACGGACGGATGTTCACCAGTTCTGCCCCTTTTTCAAATTAATCGCATGATCATGCTTCCTACTTGGCGGTAGCGCCTTTATTTCCTGAAAAACTGACACTGACCCAAATCTGTCTAAAATAACCCTCAATTTCTCTTGCTGATTCTCATCTAGGGTTCCCACTTGATCAGATAAGGTTCTGCCCATTCTCAAAGACCACAACAGCCCTTCAACTTCCAACTCTTAATGCTTTAAAATCTGCTGTAATGCATGGGGAGAAGAAGAGTGTATATTGATTCCTTGCAAGGTTACTTAGCCATGCAACCCCCAAAATCAGATCAGGCCCTCTTGTATCAAACACATAGGAATTCACTCGAAATTTCTCCTCATTCAGCTCCAACTTAATTTCCTTGCAAACCCCTTGTGAAAAGGAACGATGCCCATCCCCCAACCTCACACCAAACGTTCTAGTTGATGTAACAGTTAGGTCTATAGCTTGAACCAATCTCCTAGACACAAAATTGTGGTTAGCACCACTATCTACCATAATAACAATTGGCATGTCATTCAACTTACCTATTAGAACCATCGATTTCGGTGGTGAGGACTGATCCCTCCCTAGTTCCCCGAACTCCACCGTTACACAATAATTCCTAATCTTCCTGTTGATCTCCTTCCATCGGTGCCTCCTAACTGTTCTCTCCAACCTCGGTTTCGTCCCCCTCCCAAATTATCAAGTTATATTCTTTATCTGGGCAGTGGTGGAGAGGTCTAAAGGTCTGCCCACATTTAAAACACAAGCCTTGTGCCCTCCTTTCCATCAGCTGATCATATGTCAAAGTTACGTGTTCCCCTCCACTTTGGATTCCCTGTTTGGTGACCATAAGAGGTGGGACCTCCCTGTTTGTTGGGTAGCTCCTTTACTTCATTTTTATGTTTCCCACTACGTGGTTTGGCTGAGCTGGACGATAAGTGTTGGAGTGTCCTGTTCGGTGCCCAAAATTTGTATGGAAACTTTTGGTTTTTCTCCTCCCTTCTCCTGGCCGAATCACACCTTCACCAATCAATTCTCTTTCAACCTTCCTTGCGACAGAGATGAACCGGACTCGGGTCGGAGGGTCATGGGTGCGCACTCAGTTCTTCACTTCTTCACGCAACCGTCCTAGGAAACAGCTCATATACCATTCTTTTGGAAAGTGGATAATCTGCGACGCCACCCTCTCAAATTCGTCAATATAGTCGTCCACCAAACCTCGCTGGGTGACCGACTTCAATCGTTCCACCAGGTCACCCTCGTCCTTACCTCCATAACGTTTGAACAAGGAACGTTTAAACCTCTCCCACGTCATGCGTGGGTTGAACTCCCTAATGTTCATGAACCAGTATAAAGTTCATTCCTCCATGCAAATCTGAACCATCGACAAACGTAGCTCAGGTGGAATCTTGTGAATCATAAAATATGATTAAGCTCGATTAACCCATGCAACGCAGGAAGGTCGACTCTACGGGCTACGTTTCGATACTCCTCCCATGCTCGTTCAGTAGCAACTGATGAAACGTGCTCGTTTGGGCGGTGGTTACCGAGACCCTGCAAGCCACCCGTGGGTATGTTCCCACCTTCCGATTGAGTGGGATGCGTCGACCTATCATTTTCAGTAGAGGAAGACGCATGCGCATGATGAGCAAACTCCGAAGGTGCCTCTCCTTCACTCACGTTCAGCTTTTGTGGGTTCTTGGCCAACAGCGACTAAAACCCATCTCTCAACTCCGATTGTAATAGGCCTTGAGACTTGGCCAATGTCTCGACGCTAGCCCTCAGATTACTGAGCTGCGTCCATTGTCGATACTTTTGCCTCCATTCTAGTTTGCATACAATCTCCCTACTCGACCTCTCAATGAAAGCACCAATTGATAGGGAACATCAATAGAGATTGTATTATTTACGTATTCAGTAAGTACAGTAGTAGATTCCTCCTAGAAGTGTAACTTCTAGGCCAATACAATAGCTATATTTTCCAAAATAATGAAGGATGATCATTCTCACTATACAGCTCTCCCTATATTCCCCCTCCATGCACAATCTCTCTCCTGTAATTAACTCATAAACTCATAACAAGCTCTCTATGTGGCTTGTGTGTCCCTACCCATCTTACCCCCTACGGATATAGGTTTGGATGGGCTTAGTGGGCTGTGTAGCATTGATCCTAGCAGGCTGGTCATTAGGTAAAGTGCTAACAACTAGTGTTGAATCACAATTACTCAATTGCAGAGGGGAGGGACCATGAATCGACACTGATTCCAACAAAATTAGTTGACAAAAACAGAGTAACAAGATCATCACACTGGAACATACAGATTGCATACGACTAAAAGCTGAATACAACATACAGATTCATTAGAGTACCGAGTAAGACTTGCCATACATCAGAGGATAGAAGAAGGGATCTCAAAAAATTACTCCTATGGTAGTTCAGATCCTTCCGCAGTTAAAATAAAAAAGGATTGCAGTGAAATCATTCTAATTAGATTAGTCCTGCAATTACAAACAGAAAATATGTAATGATTCCATTTGCATAAAAGATTAAAGCAATTAGTAACATATTTGCTTGTTAGAACTCTGGCAATCTTCAATCATTCTAATTAGATTAGTCCTGCAATTACAAACAGAAAATATGTAATGATTTCATATTTGCATAAAAGATTAAAGCAATCAGTAACATATTTGCTTGTTAGAACTCTGGTAATCTTCAATCATTCTAATTAGATTAGTCCTGCAATTACAAACAGAAAATATGTAATGATATCATATTTGCATAAAAGATTAAAAGCAATCAGTAACATATTTGCTTGTTAGAACTCTGGCAATCTTTACCTGTTACGATTATTTTGGTACAATGGAAAGTCGCATAATCCACCAACCCATATACATGGGACGAAGTATTCAGAGCAGTTAAGCTGGGAGAGGAAGCTTATCCAAAGGTTTTATGGCTGAAACACAGCTGAGATCAGGTGTCATGTACTTCTCATATGTAACTTTCAAATGCGACACTCTTGCATCTTTTTGAAATTGTAGTATCATCTCAGCACATTCCCTAAAATGAGAAGGCCAAAAATAAAGTTCATCATCAAATGAAAACAGCCAATTCAAAGACTGATTCTGAGTATTATCTGATTTGGGAGACTTCATAGCGTGAGTGTTTGACAAGCAGATGAGTCCAAATTGGAGTTTTTTTCAAGGTAGACCGAGCAACATATATAGCAGAAGCACATAGCATTGAAGGCTTGAACTTCAAAGCTTCATACTCAACCATACACAACTCGATGAGGTAATATGCAAGGTGTTCGAGCTGGCAGAACGGCAATTAGCATGTAAGCTAAGACACTAGCTAAACAGTCAATGCAACAAGAGGCTCCAGAATTACACGTGATTAATAGTTGAACCCTAGAAAAGACAGCATACTTCCGTATCTGATTGAGCAGCCTTGAGAAACCTTAACATGAAGACGTATGGAGTAGGTGCATTTAGGCGAAACTTCAACTTCTTTAGAATAAGCTTCTCCTGAAAAGTAAAGACAAAGAATACTGTATGTGACAAGCAGGCAATTTTATAAAGTAAATGTAGTGCCTTAATAAAATCCTTAACTTCAAATTGAAAATCTGATTTAAAAAACTTTATAAAACTTCATGTTAAATTTACTACATTAGAGGATCTTGAGAAAAGGTTGTTACTCCACATAGCTTCAACCAAGAGAGGCAAAACAAATACAATGGGATTTTATCATGAAATGATATTTGCACGAAAGGGATTTTACCATTGCAAGCATTTGGGCTCTTGTATACGACTCGGCTGAGATACTTTTTTTTTTTAATTCGAAGAAACCTCGTAGGTGGGCCAAGCAGGCACAGACTCGGCTGAGATACTGATCAAGTCTTTGACCTAAATTATATGACGCAGGAAAAAACATCAAATCAGCATGTAATTTTTTATGTCACACAAAAAACAAGTCAAAAAGTTGCTTAATTTACCCTGGGATGCCAAAAGTCTTCAAATTTTGATGCAAGTAGTAATACTGTAAGACCCACAAACTGCATCTCATTGGCCTTAATTTTGACTTGAGATAGGAATTGATCCAACAGTGTTACTGTAAGATAAAGTGTCTCTGGCATTAATTCAAACTTCAAGTGCACCTGCACAGAATGGAAATTCTCTTGGCATTAAAAGGAAGGTGACAGCATCATATAGAAAGCAGGAAAAACTATCAGGATAGAGGTATGTATTAATTCAAACGGAATGGAAAAATTACATAGAAGAATGAACTAAAAAGATAGAGGAATACTTCAATCAACCAATTGATTAATATGCTTCGCATTCGAGGCGTAGTATCTGTCTGCAAAGACATGTAGTTCCACAGAGATGGATTGTGTGCCTGCAAAACTAAGCAATTTCAGTGCATACAAAAATTCTCAAAACGAGCACATAAGAGAAAGAAGCTTGCTAAAGGAAAGGCTTTAACGCAGGTTGGAGTTTATACATGGGTAAGTAAACAATGAACGTACTACAACAGTAAAAAAGTGAAGTGCACTGAACAGCAACCAAGGCCAGCGCCTAAAATCAAAGTTCCTAAAATGATGATTGAGTGAATGCATATACTAATGGTATGTTTTACAAGTCTCAATATGTCATGACAACATGAGAAAAGAAAACAGACATAAATCTACAAATACCTCAGTAACCCAATAGTACCGATAAATCTCATGAATATATTCAGCAGCTTCCAACTGATTGCAGTTATCATCTATAGTTGGTAGTTTGTCGTGCTTGCTAGCTTCACCAATCCCCTCCACTACAAGCTAACGTCAATTACAGATATAGGGATTAAGGAGTTACTAGTATGCAATAAAGATGTAAAAGATCTTCTGCGTTGTGATTTTCTATTGGTCAAAGCATCTGTCTGATTTGAATTTGAGTTTGTATTATGGTCAAATGAAGGTTCTCGAGTTGCATGATGAGAAATCACCACCGGAATGTTCTCTTATCTTCTTTCGTGGATGAGACGACAGCAGTGGATATAGACCTTTTTACATCTGACTTGCACTTGGATGTTGAAGTTCTATAACTACTGGATGCCTTGACTGCAGTAGTTCTATAACTACTGAATGATATAAAAGGAGAAAATATCTACGACTATTAGGTTTATAGGTAGTGTAGTTCAGTATGAAAAAAATAAGAATAGAATCTTTCCGATAACATGTCAAATGAAACAGCTATACTGAGAAATGCCAAGTTCACTGCTTCTTTACTTGGTACGCAATTTCAGAAAATGACACTTTCATTTGACAGCTGCAAGTCACTTGAACTCTTTAAAGATGAGATTGGTAGTAAAAGAGTAAAACTGTTAGGAGCTACTGATGAAAGTAAGCAAAGGGTGGGTTTCCAATTAGCAAACTTAAATGAAATAACACTTAAAGATAGTCCGTATAGATAGGACCAAACTCTAACACGATGACTCAAAGTAATTCTGCCTTTTTTAATGAACAAAACAAACAGACTATTTAAACTAGTAAGAACATAACATAAACCTAGGACTTAACAAAACTAACTAGAAAGTGGAGTTGAAAGTGATAATTATGTAGAACATGCAAGTAGAGTGGTTGCAGATTTTCCTAGATTTATACAAAACTCAGAAACTGCCATATACTATTAATTTCTTCACTGTTGACTTTTTCCATGTTCATGTGAAATCCATGTGATGCCTCTTTTTCCTTCCAAATAAGTCTTTAAAGGAGGTGTTGTATCAGGGCATCCCCTAAAAAGTCACCTTTTCCATTAAGGCAAAAGGAAGCAAAATGTTCAGCAATCATAAGACTCCCAGCTTGCTTCTTCAAGAGGAAGGGCTGCCCATTGAATCAACAATTCAAGAGAAGGGACACCAGCAGTAGAAACCCAGCAATGGGAAAGTATCTTTTCAAGGGCCAAGACTAATTCCCAATCTGCATTGATCGGTAGTGGGGCTGGAACTGGAGGAGCTGGCTATCCATGTGCTGGCCGAAGAAGTGAAACATGAAAAATGGGATGAACTTTCGAATCTGGTGAGAGTTCAAGCTCATATGCCACTGGTCCAGCATTGTGGGCTGTTTTGCTCTATCTTTATTCCTTAGAGAATGTAGTAAATATGTACATGAATAGGAGATACCGAAAACTAAGATAGAGAATCTATAAAAAAAAGGGAAATAATCCTAAGATAATGTTAATCCCTAAGATAATGCTATCTAATCAATATAATCTAATTACAATCAGATTATCACAATATTATGTGATAATATCGTATATTGACTACACTCCCCCTCAAGTTGGATCATAGATATCAATCATGTCTAACTTGCCAATACATTCTTCAAATACTTGTCTTTGAAGTTCTTTGGTAAATACATCTGCTGTCTGCTTCTTCGTTGGTACATAAGTTAGGCATATTGTTCCATCTTCTATCTTTTCCTTAATAAAATGTTGATCAACTTCAACATGTTTTGTTCTCTCATGATGGACTGGATTGTGTGTCATGCTTAGGGCTGCCTTGTTTTCACAATAATGCTTTATAGGTGACTCAAAATTGATTTTCAATTCTGTCAGCACTCTTTTCAACCAGAGACTTTCTCAAATTCCTTTTGCAACTGCTCTAAGTTCAACTTTTGCAACTGGATTGTTTGCTTCTTACTTTGCCACGTGACCAAATTTCCCTACACGAGGTGCAATATCCAGTGGTTGATTGTCTATCCTCCTCTGAACTTGCCCAATCTGAATCAGTATATATTTTAATTATTCTTTGATCTCCCTTTTTGAATAATAATCCTTTCCTAGGAGTACCCTTTAAGTAGGATGACTCTCTTCATCTTCAAAGTAGTACACTCCATCTATCTCTTTAGCACTGCCAATCATCTTCCCCGATGACAAGTCCTGTATAACATAATGAGTAGGGAAAAAATGAGCACTACAATGAGCTTTCTTTTGTCAATTTACTAACTGAAAGGAGGTTACAGTCTAGATTTGGAAATAAATTGCACAACATGAAGCAGGGAAGTGTGATTGTAACACAGTACTTTGCGGAGCTATGTGAATTGTGGTAGGAACTACATTATTATCAAGATTTTTGAGCATAATGCTCCAAAGATGCTGCTAAATTCTAGAAAATGATAGAGGATGATGTTGGTGTATGTTGTTTGCTAACGATATTGTCTTAGTAGATGAGATAAGAGAAGGGGTTAATGTCAAGCTAGAATGTTTGAGAGAAACACTAGAGTTGAAGGGATTTAAAGTGAGCAGGACTAAGACTAAGTATTTAGAATGCAATTTTTCAGGCTATCAGGTGACTACCGAAGTAGAGGTAAAGATTGGTTCAGAAGTTATACCACGGAAAGAGTGTTTTAAATACTTAGGGTTTATCATCCAAAGCAATGAAGAGATCGATGAAGATATAGTCTATCATATTAGATCAGGATTGCTTAAATGGAGAAGTGCGTCGGGAGTTTTATGTGATAAGAAGATACTACTCGAGCTCACAGGTAAATTCTATCGCTTAGTGATTAGGCCAACTATGCTACATGGGGTAGAATGTTGGCTTGTTAAACAAATACATAATAATAATTTTTTAGTGACAGAGATAAGGATGCTCCGGTGAATGTATAACCTTACCAGAAGAGATAAGATAAAAAATCTAATGTTTAGAGACAAATTAAAGGTGGTTGGTATAAATGACAAATTGAGATAGGCACGGCTTAGATGGTTCGGATATGTTAAGTGGAGACACTTTGATGCTCTAGTGAGAAGAAACGAGAAATAATACTTAGAGATTGTAAGAGGAAAAAAGGAACGCCTAAAAAGAACTAGGGGAAGTGATCAAGAATGTTGTAGATAGGTTGAATTTTATAAAAGACTTGGCCCGCAATAGGAAACTTTAGCATACTAGGATACGAGTTAAGGGGCTCTCATAAAATAGGACGTTCGCTTTCTTATAGGTTGCAATAACTTGAGTCCTTTGCATTTATTTTGTAGTATGTACCTTCTAAGGTGTATAGCTTAGTTTGGTTCCTATGTAGTGTAATTAAGGTTTTGACGTGCCTAGGTTAGAGTTATTCCTGTACGGGTCTTTCGTGGTTGGTACGGGTCTCTTCTGGTATGTATTTCTCTTAAGGTTTATTGCTAATCTTAGAGATGTTCTACTTATACATTGTTTTTGTGTTATAACTCTTGCTCGTATTTTTTTAATATTACGATTATTGTTTTTCTTTACTATTTATTTGTATCGTGTTGTATTTTTGTATTTAGTTGTTTTTCTTACCATTTGTGTTTATTTGATTGATTGATTTATTTTACTTTATTTCTTAGATACATATGCACATCCATTTATAATTTTGTAAGATCTTCATGACACATTGCATGTGGGTATATCGAAAACAATCTCTCAACTAGGCAGGGATAAGGCTGCGTATTATCGGACCTCTTCAGACCCTGTGCTTCAACGAGACTTCAATTGAGTGTTGATGATGATGATAGAGGAGGATCGAGCATTTGATTTATTAGTGGGTCTGAACCTAGAATATGATCATATACAAGGTATTATACTTGGAAAAGAACCTTTCCCTTCAAAACAAGTTACACATTCTCTCATTCAACAAGAAGAAATTAGAAGTGTTATGCTACATACAGCCATTGTTGAGAAAGCTGGATTAGTGGCTAGAAATTGAGAAGCCAAAATTTGCAAAGGATGACAACAAAGGCATACCAAAGAAACCTGTTGGAAACTACATGGCGGCCAAATCAGGGTCAGGGAAAACGCGTCGGCTTAATGGTAAGAGGCTATACTCACTTGGCTGAAGGGAATGAAGCATCTGAAGCCTCGTTAACTGGAGTTTTATCCAATGAGTAACTTCAAAACTTACAACATCTTCTCTCCAAACTAGACTCTCCTTCCATAGATGGTACATCAAATATTGCAAAATTAGATATTGTGTACTCAAATCCTAAAGATAATCCTTGGAATATGGACTTCGGAGCTAATAGACATATGACATGCTCTCAAAACAAAATTTTAACATATTCTCATGAAAAAAGGGAATAATGTTAGAAAAGCATATGGGTCTTTTTACCTCTGTATCTGGTATAGGTTTTGTTAACTATACTCCCAATATCACTTTATCATCAGTTCTTCACGTACCTTGTTTTCCTATTAATCTTCTCTCTATTAGTTTTATCACTAAAGATCTTAATAGCAAAGTTGAATTTTTTCTTGACTATTATGTTCTTTAGAACCTCCATACAAGGCAAAGGATTCGAACTAGTAGCTTGTAGGATGACTTATCTATCTTGGAAGAAAAGCCCATGGCAGTTGCTCATCAAGCATCTCTTAGGAATGATATGATCAATAAGGAAATTATACAGAGGCATTGGCGGTTAGGATATCTCTCGTTTTTTGCTATAGAAAAATTATATCTTAGCTTGTTTAAAAGAACTTCTTTTAATTTTTTGTTTTGTGAAGCATGTGAACTTGCCAAATACACGAGAAGTTCTTATCATTTATCTAATAATAAAAGTTTTCTTCCTTTTATGGAAATTCACTTCGATGTTTCGGGTCCTACTCAAAATCCCTCTCTTTCTGGCCATAGATGGTTTGTGACCTTTGTTGATTGTTGCAGAAGATTAACTTGGGTTTATTTGATAAAAGCCAAGAATGATGTGTTTTCGTGCTTTCAGTTGTTTGATAAAATGATTTCGTGCTCAAGGTATAAAATGATTTGTACGTTGAGATTTGATAATAGACTGGAGTATATGGATGGAAAATTTCGTGCTTATCTAGATTCCTATGGAATAATACATCAAACCAGTTGTGCCTATACTAGTGAGCATAACGGAGTTGCGGAAAGGAAAAACAGATATATTCTAGAGGTAGTAGCTCAATCACTCATGTTGACCATGAATCTTCCAAAGGGATATTGGGTTGATGTTGTCCTTTCAATTGTCTATCTTATTAATAAAATGTCACTTTGGTTCTTGAATTTTAAAAGAAAATTTTGCAAGGTAAAAATTCGTACACTGTACCTCCAAGAATATTTGGGTGTATTTGCTTTGTTCATGCTTGGAACATAGGCAAGTTGGAGCTTAGAGCTTTGAAGTATGTGTTTGTTGGATATTCTCCCACATAAAATGATGTAAGTGTTATCACCTCTCGTCTAAGAAATACTTTGTAAGTATGGATGTCACCTTTTTGGAGTGTGAGCCCCATTGAGCCATACATCAAACTCCTCATCAAGGGGAGAATGAGAGCGAAGAGGTGTTGCTTGATAATATAGGAGGAGGAGAAAAATTAATTAATTAACTAATTAAATAATTTTGCTTAAATTAATAATAATTATAATTAATTAATTAAAATATTATAACTTTATTGATTTATTTTAACATAATTAATTGATTAATTAATTATAATATACTTAACTTAATTACAATGTAATTAATTAATTAACTAACTAAATAATTTTGCTGAAATTAATAATAATTAAAATATAATAAATTAACTAATTTATTAAAATATAAATAATTATCCATGATTAACTGTTAACTTTATTAAGCTATAATTAATCATAATTAATGTATACTTAATTAATTGATGCATTAAAGTATTATTAATTGATTAAGTAGTACATGCTAATGTTTAGTATATATATTAATCGACTAATTAATAATAATTTGAATATTTACTTATTTATTTAATAAAAAATTTTATTAAATTACATAGGTGTTAATTAAGTCATAGGCGTGACTACTTAAGCTATATATACTGACTACCTATATATATATATACACTAAATATTAGTATATAATAATTAATAATGACTAACATCTATAGTAAATATTAACATGCACTACCTATTCAATTAATTATATTTTAATACATCAACTATTTAAATATATATTAATTATTATTAATTATAACTAAATAAACTTAATTATTATTACTTATATCAAAATGAATTAATTAGTTAATTAAATTATTATATTTAAATTAGTAAAGTATAGTTTTTATATGTGTTAAATATATTATAATAAATTAATCAATTAATTATGTTATAATTAAATAATTAAAACTTTACTAATGAATTCAGATGACCATGAAATTTGGTAAAAAGTAAAGAAAATGTGAGGATTTCATGCTCCAAATTTCAAGTGAATTGGAGCGGAAGGATGTGCCATTGTAACAAATATATATTTTTATTTCTTAATTAAATATGCTTAAAGTATAGTTAATTAATTAATTTTGATATAATTAATAATAATCAATATTATAATTAATTAATTTATTAAAATATACTTTATCTATAAATTAATTATTCATCATTAACTGTTAAGTTTATTCAGTTAAAATTAATAGTTATTAATATATTATTAATTAATTGATGCATTAAAATTGATGAAGTGGTACATATTAATATTTAATATATATATATGTTAGTCATGACCCTTCATTATTAATTTTTAATTATTATTAGTTATTATATACTAATGTTTAGTAGATACGTAGCTGTAAGGCTAGACGGCCTTAAGGCAATATGGATTGCAAAAAGACTTTATTTTTTATAGGAACTTTCTTTATCCTATGATAAGAATGCCTTCCCTACGCCTACGCAGGCTACGCGTGTCTACCATAGTCACAACCGTACATTTTATTTTTATTTTTCTTGTTAGCAAGTAATTAACATCTATATAATGTTGTAACATTTTTCATTAAATAATTAATTTAAATATTATTAATCATTTGATTAATTATAACATAATTAATTATAATATATTTAACACATATAAAGCATATAATTAATTAACTAACTAACTAATTAATTTTGATATAATTAATAATAATTAAAATATAATAAATTAACTAATTTATTAAACTGTAATTTATTTATAAATTAATTATTAATCATTAACTGTTAAGTTTACTCAGTTATAATTAAAAATAATTAATATATAATTAATAAATTGATGTATTAAAATATAATTAATTGATTAAGTAGTACATGTTAATATTTAGTATGTATGTCATGACTCGGTACCACATCAGGCCCATGACAATCGCCGCATAACCAGGCTAAGGACATTCACGGTATCCTTAATCCGACTATGCAAGGCTAACTGAATATCTATTTTTCTTTTTCTTTTTCTTTTTTTGAAAAATTTGGGCAACATAATGGCTATAATTTTTAAAAAATCTCAAAACTTGCAAATGATTTCAAACATACTTCTATATTCACATCCAACCACAACTTCGGGACTCTCTAGTCCACTCAAGGCAATCTCAACTCTAAGCAATCTCAACAACAGTAGCAAAAGTTCATACATAAAATCTTTTACAACAACCAAAATAGTCCAAAGTTAAGTTAGAAAATTATAAAACATATCAACATGACCAAGTTAACAAAACAGTAAAACAATAAAACAGTTCATGAATATCTTTAAACTACCAAAGGACTGTACGATCCACTCAGAGCTTCAAACTCACTAAATTAACCTGCACGGTTGGAAAGCGGAGGGGGGGGTGAGTACACTAGGTACTCAGCAAGTAGGAAAAACATAGATCACGAATAGAATTCGATACACACCAAGACGATATAAATAATCTTATAAAATAAACATATAGCACTCAGAAAACACATAGGCCCAGCCTACAACTCAATGTATACTAGTTAGGAATCATATAGGCCTAGCCTATTTTTTCACTCATCTGGTGAACACAGTACCCAATTCCAGTACACAAAAGCATAAAAACATCATATGTATCCATCAAATCTCGATAGGAAACTCAATATCAGGATAAGCCAAAATGATCATGTGTGACACCATTAGTTGACCAAACTAATGTGCACACCCACCGATACTCGGTGTTGGCTAAACCTTCATCCGTGGTGAGTCCAGACTACAGTCGACAAGAGCGTCATGACCCTAGGTGATGACCTCGTCGGTGTCCAGACCCTAGGTGTGGAATCACCCG
>JAOTBA010000002.1:13477648-13488988 GCA_025629845.1 Erythroxylum squamatum
GATAACACCAGTTCATATCCTTTAAGAGCACACTCACTGTACCCGTCCCACTCTTTTCACTCAATCTTTCTTACTTCCTTTTAGATAGATACGATTTTTGATGGAGAAGTAGAGAAAAGTCTTACGAACCCAATGGTTCAAGAATCAGGTCATTTGGTGGTCTAGAGAAGAAGTTATGGCCAAAAGAAGCAACCATGTTTATGAATTCAATCATACTGAACCTGATTCGGGGAAACAACCATAACAGTCTGTATAAATTTCAGATTGAGGTGTTCTTTGGATGGTTTGAAAGAAGACTCCAAGAGCTACAACTCTCATGAAGAAGTTGAAGGCAATTTCTTTCATCTGAGGGATCGAAAATGGATCAAACGATATGACGTCAATTTTTAGACGAAGATGACATCATCAGACGATACAAGGTTGGGAAAATTGTCTTAACTTTCCCTACAGATATCAGATTAAGGAGTTCTTTATATGGTTTGAAAGAGGACTTCCGGATCTACAACTTTTATGAAGACCTTAAAGACCAATTCTGTCTTCTAGAAGATCAAATTTGGGCTAGAATATGTTCTGGCTAAAGTGAGACGATGCTGACGTCATAAGATGAATTATTGATGTCATGAGATGAATCGGAAAAATGGATATAACTTTCGGTACAGAACTCAGATTCAGGTGTTCTTTAGACGAATAGAAAGAGGACTTTAAGATCTACAACTCTCATGCAGACCTTAAAGACCAATTCTGTCATCTAAAGGATCAAATTTGGAACAGAAGATAGAAGATGAACAGTGACTTCGTCTTAGATTAACAGTGATAAGACGAAGTGGATGAACAGTAATCAGACGAATAGGATGAACAGTAATGAGACGAATCGGATGAACAATGATCAGACGAAGTGGATGAACAGTAACTTCGTCTCACTTTCCATCGTCTCACTTTTCTTCTGTTCACTTTCTATCGTTCACTTTTCTTCCCTTCACTTTCTATGGTTCACTTTTCTTCCCTTCACTTTCTATCATTCACTTTTCTTCCCTTCACTTTCTATGATTCAATTTTCTTCAATTCACTTTCTATCGTTCACTTTTCTTCCGTCTCATTTCTATCGTCTCATTTTTTTTCCGTCTCAATTCTGCGTCCAGAACATATCCACTTATAAGAATCATAACTTTTGATTCCGATGTTCAAAATTTTCATATAATATACCGTTGGAAAGATAAAAGAAAGATCTACAACTTTCCAGATGGCACTTTGGCTAAAATCTATTTATATCAATCCCAAATTTGCCCCTAAAGTTCGAAGACGAAATTCTCCATTCATACACCAACGTACTGCACCCAATTCTTAACTTCATGACAACTTTTGAGATTCTTAGAGACCGAATTGAATTTTGATGTCTTCATACGAAATGTAGCCATGCGTTTTTAGTTTAATCCAAATTAAGAATCATCTCGTTTAGATAATTAGAGAAACTGTTATGGCTAACAGACCGAAGTACACTCAGTAAACATTTTCCAAATTACTACCAATCTTGTTTCTAAATCTTTCCTTATCTCAACTCATACCAAGATCACTCTTTCTACTCCTTCTACTCCTCATTTTCAATACAATCACATTTAATATCATTTATACCCGGAAGTTGTCAATGAATGCATGTACCACTTTTTATGTGCAAACATTCAATATTTATGTGCATTTATGCTAACATTATGCATGAGCAAGAAAAATGCATTTCCTAATCTCTCTTTGAACTCCCATGTACTAAAATTTCAAGTCCTAACCCTTAATATGGGGAGGGGATGTTACATTAATGACCCTCTTAGGTAGAACCAAATGGGCAGCCCAATGAATATGCATATTGTTCAACATCGAATGGATGAGAGTCAATCGGCCTACAATAATAAAATTAAATGAAATGAGCTTAGTAAAATGTTAATAATCAACAACAACAACAACACCCAGTAGGAATCTCACTGAGATGTAGGATCTGAGGAGGTCCGATAGTGCACAACCTTACCTCTACTTATTAGAGAGGTTATTTTCGATAGACCCACATGCAATGTGATATAAAGATATTTTTAAGTCTAAGACCAAGTTTTGTTTTTAGAAAATAAAGGAAATTTTATTAAACTAGCAAAAGCTATTTAACTATATTACAATGACACTCAGTCTTCGTTCAACAACCTTAAAAAGCATGGGTAACATTAAACACAAAAATACGCACACAAAAAATCAAATTACAACATCCAAATTCTTTTCAATGTTTGGCTAATAGAACTTTGTTTATGATGAGCAATGATAGCTTTTTGAGTCCGGTTCACAATATGATCAGCTAACTGATGTTTGCCCTCTTCCAGTCCTTTGTATATCCTCATGTTTCTTTCCCTCGAATTTGAATAGATGACATTAGTGAAGTCTGTCTTCAAAAGTATTCCATCCAAAAAACCCTGCTTCGTGCACCCGATGATCATGTTCAAAGTTTCTCTCCACTTAAAGATGTATCTAGATAACTGTAATATAGCCATAATTCTACTCAAAATTACTTTTGTGAATTTTTTTAAAATAAAAAATTTTTCATTTATAAAAGTTAAATAGGTATAGAACATCAATAACATACAAAAAAAGGGACACATTTAAAGTCATAATCTCCAAACCAACGATCTTTTATTCAGAGTCTATTAATAGCTAGCCTTGAAAAAACTACAGCTTTTGGGTTTAATGATTGCTTCCAAATCATTTCAAACCAAGGAACTTCTTTGATGCTACGAACAAACATCTGATGCATGATTTATTATTAAACACACCTCTTGAAGATAAATTCTAGGTTATGTTATCTTTCTGCAGCCCTTCAGGAATGTTTGATATATACTCTATAAGCAAGGAAAATCCTCTGAAGTTAACAACACAAGCTCCATAATGAATAAGAGAAGAGACTCTAGATGAATAGGTATCTGAGATCTTAATGGAGTAAGGTCTGTTTTACTTATTAAAGGACTAAAATTGGTCCAATAATCGAACCAAAACCATATATCCTTGCCATCTCCCAACCGATGGTTGATATGTGGATAAATCATATCTCTCAAATTGAGTATATGCTTAAATATTTGAGAAAATTCCCTAGACTTATCCAGCTACAAAAATTCCAATCTTTCAAATGATATGCATCCACCCATTTAATCCAAAGAGGTTGACTATCGGTGAATAATCTCCAAATCCTCTTACTCATAAGAATTTTTTGCATCTATGAAACTGGATTATCCCAAGTCCTCCTTGCGTTTTAGTTAGAGTAACTTCTCCCCATTTCACCTTTGCTAGCTTCCCACCAGCTATGTTTCCTAATGATAAGAAGGCTTTCAACACTCGATCAATCTCCTTAATGACCAGGTAGAACCATATGGGAAGCCCAATGAATATGCATACTACTCAACACCGAATGGATGAGAGTCAATCGACCTACAATAGATGGAAACTTGTTTTTCCATGCTTGAATTCTTTCTTTAAGCTTTTCAATCAATGGAATGAAGTTTGAAAATATAGGTTTTATGGTAGTAATTGTAACTCCAAATATTTCAAAGGCAGAGAAAGTATCGAAAAGTCGACCATGCTTCTGATCTACTCATGGTTTCTAACATCCGAAGAAAGGTACAAACCACTTTTCTCCTCATTTACTTTAAGTCCTGACCAATTAGAAAAAACTTGTAACATGTTCATCATCATTTGGATTGAATGTTCATCGGCCCTGCTAAGAAGCATAAAGTCATTAGCATAAATCAAATGACCTGCATTTGTGATGATATTGAAATCTTCCATTGCAATCTACAAGCTTGGATATCAATCGAGAAACACCTTCCATTGCTAAGGTGAATAGGTAAGGGGATAGTGGGTCACCTTATCGAATCCCTCTAGCATTCCTAAAAGGTAAATTTGGAATACCATTCACTATAATATTGAAGGAAGTAGAATGAAAATATTGCAAAATCTAGTTTCTAAATTTTAGTGGCATCTTGATAACTTCCAAACATTCTTGTAAATACTTCCAACTAATGGTGTCATACGCCTTGAAAAAATCAATCTTCAACAAACAACTCTTACCAAATTTGTAATCCCCTGATAGCTCTTGTAGGATTAATATGTTGTTGCCAATATTACGCTCAGGTAAGAATGCACTTTGAGCCTATTAAGTTTAAGAATTTAATTATTTAAATAAATCAGTAATGTTTTTTCTTTCAAAGTTAGTTAAGGCTAGAGACCCATTTTTTATCAACCCTTTTTAGTTTAAAAATTTTGGCCTGTAACTCAATTGGAAAATCCAAAGCCCATAAAAATCCAATACTACTATACAACCCATTTAACTTATTCTCATTAATCATTAAAAGTCACATTATGGTTAGGTTAATAAATTTCATTTCTTTATAATAATCAAATGTTTTAAATTCATTATTCCCATTGCATTTTTATGTACTATATCATGTTTAAGGTATTTAGCTAAAACAATAAAGCATATTTCATTGTAGGAATCATATAATATTTAAGTCATTTAAGTTAAAATTGTCAAACATATTTCATTTTAGGAATTGTATCTTGTTTCGATCATTTAACTAAAAATATTAAATCATTTAATAATATGGATCATATCATGTTTAAGTCATTTAAGTTGAAAACATCAATCATATTTCATGAAAACATCAATCATATTTCATTTAGGTATCATATTATGTTTAAGTCATTTAAGTTAAAATCATTAATAACATTTCCTTTTAGGAATCATATCATATCTTAATCATTTAAGTTAAAATCATCAATTATAATTTATTTTAGGAATCATATTATGTTTTAAAATTTTAAACTAAATTCATCAATCCCCATTGTTTTACATGTTTAATCATTAAAAAGATCTATAAATCTCATTTCATTCACAAAATAATTAGGAATTTTAAATTATTTTTAAATCCTACTTCATTCATAACATACAGGTCATTTAATTTTTTTTAAGCTAACTTCATTCATATCATATGGAGGTTGTTTAGATCATTTTTATCCAATCCAAACTATTTTAAAGTCCATTCCATGTTCAACTTCTAATTCCTTCTTCATCAAAATTTACTTAAGTTGTTTATTTTCAATTTTCTTAAAAATGGACCTATTTTCATATTCATGCTCGTTCATCTCATTATTTTAATTTTTCTTCATAGGTTTTCCATTATGAAATTGACCTTCAACCTTCCTTCACTATTGGTTTAAGATTTTACAATTCCTTATAATTTAGGTTTTCCTATCTTCCTTTGATTTGATAAGTGGCAACTCAATTGCATCAAATTATATCATTTTTCATATTTTTATTTGATTAAATTTTAAAAAACAATGTCATTTTGCATGAATAGTTTTGACCCAGGCCAAGTTGGCCCTTTCAAGCCTGCAGTTTTATAAACTAGACTTAACCCATTGACTTCATGTTAGATTGGGCCAAAATTTCCAAATTTAAAAATAAGGTTAGGATGTTACCTACATAGATAGGAATGATTATCAACATTCATCCCTTCCTCCCATTTTAGATTTAAGCCACAAGGAAATGAAATGTTTTATTTGACATAGGTCGGTTACTAAGGCCAATGCTAAATTAAGTGCACTGATCAACTTAAAGCCTTCGTATAGTGCCAATCTATAGAATTTTTAATAATGAGGGACCTTAAAAATAGAATCGACTCACCCTCTTTAAACTTTATCTTAGTCCATTAGCATGAATCCTTTTAATAAATTTAAGGTGGGTAGGGGTGGGTGGGAGATTCAACTCCTTTTAGAGTTAAAAAATACATCTTTTGTATTTCACATCATAGTCCATTAGCATTTAACAGTATTTAAGAAAAAATTTTCCATAAAATCTTTTTTATTTTTTATTATCAACTTTATTTAAGCTTTTAATTTTCCTATTAATTAAAATTTTTTATATTTTTTGGGATTTACTTTTTATTCATGATTATTAGGTTTTATATATTTGGGCTTTCTTAAGTGATAATCCATTTTTATTTGATTTTATTTTTCTTATAAGTAATTTATCATTATATAAAATTAGTATAGGAGAAATCTTCATCGAAAAGTATTTGGATAACTTTTGTATGAAAGCAAGGCGAAATTTTGCTATGAAAAACTTTGAAACAGTTGGTATAGGGAACACCTCAAGAGGATATGAAATTTCTCAAGTCATTTAAAGAGAGGAAAGGAGTAACTTTTGAGATCTTAAGGAATGTTGTGAGAGGCTAACAATATAGGACAAAATTTTATTTAAAGGTATGTCATGACCCGGTACCACATCAGGCCTATGTCAACCGCTGCATACCCGGGCTAAGGACACTCACAGTATCCTTAATCCGACTATGCAAGGCTAACTGAGTATCTCTCTTCCTTTTTTTTTGAAAAATTTAGGTAGCACAACATCTGTATTTTAAAAATCCCAAATCCTGCAAATAGTTTCAAACGCACTTCTATATTCACATCCAACCACAACTTCAGAACTTTGAAGTCCACTCAAGGCAATCTCAACTCAAGGCAATCTCAACAACAGTATCAATAGTTTATACATAAAGTCTTTTACAACAACAAAACAGTCAAAGGTTAAATTTATAAATTTATAAAACATATCAACATGACCAAAGTAATAAAAACAGTAAAACAGTTCATGAGCCACTATGCAACTAGAATACAAAGTAGAAACTACCTACGTGTGGTAATATCCTGAAACTGTCAAAAGACCGCACGATCTACTCAAAGCTTCAAGTTCACTAGATTAACCTGCATGGTTGGAAAGCGGAGGAGGGTGAGTACACTATGTACTCAATGAGCAAGAAAAACATAGATCACGAATAGAATTCGATACACACTAAGACGGTATGAATAACTTATAAAGTGAACATACAACATATTGAAAACACATAGGCCCAACCTATGACTCAACGTATACTGGTTAGGAACCATATAGGCCTAGCCTATTAACTCACTCATCCGGTAAATATAGGTCCCAACCCCAGTACACAAATATTGGACCCCGCTTCCGGAGCCCAACGTTCGAAGTCACCAAAATGTGAGCATATTATCCTATAAGGTTATTTCTATGAACCCTTATTAGGCATCATCCCACAAGGGTGGCGTGCCCACAACAGTCAAACATCAAAACAAACTCAAGCATTTTAACAAAGAAGTCAATATGAACATATACAACCAAAACTACTTCAATCTATCATTTTATTACTAAAGAAAAAGAGTTGGAAAAACTTTATTTACATATCAAAAGCCACATGATTGGCTTATTTCAAAATACAAAATACACATGATGCAATTGAATGCTTATGCTTGATATGATTCTAAACTATCTTAATTACAAAAGTCTCTATTCTTGGTGTTTGCCCAACTTTGCAAGGATCAATGTTGTTCTGCTTTCTCTTCACTTGCGGTGTGGAAGGTAATGGGGTGAGCTGCAAAGCTCAGTGGCTTATATATTTATAGCCATTGGCAACGAGCCATACAATTCAAGCACACACATATATATATTGATATATCAAAGTATGCATGTATATCCCATTTAGTCTAGCAATTCTATCATCCAATGTCACCATATAATACATATCAAGAAGATTCATCCATCAAAACTTAACAATCAAATATGCATCATACTTGACAATTCAATTATGCAATGCACAAACAATTGGCTCGAGGGTTCCATGGAAACAGAATGGAGAAACCGAAGTTTGCACCATGAACAGAAAGAGTCCACTTTTGAAGCTCATATGCCATAAGCAGGCAACCGGGAGAAGGCTCCTGTAAACGTGCACATGACAAACAGAATGGTTCCACTCTCACCCAAATAGAAGCACATAATCATGCTCAAAATCATTTTATCAAATGCTCAAATCATTTCATCATACTTTCATACTTTTCATGCTCTTTCCTTTCTTTTCATTTATACAAAAATGCCATGACATATTTCAAGGCATAACATAAAACGCATAATAATGCATTTTTCACATCACAACAATTCACAATTTAGCACATATTCACACATAAGACAATTAGCTCATATTATACAACAACTATAAATATATTATCCACCTAATTTGCTTGCAAAAATCCAAGTCAAGGTTGTCTTTCCCTTTTGCTCTTGGGTAGGATTCTTTTGGTTCCCTAAAATAAACCAAGTCTCATTCAATAGGAATCTAATTGAAAATCCCACAATGCAAAAACGCTAAAATTGATTCTAGAATACTTAAACCCAAGCATTTTCTAAACTCCATGAACTAAAATCCTTTCAAAAATCTAAAAGTTTCAAAATGCTCTTACCTTCATTCTTCACCAAATGAAGGGATCTTGAGATCAAAGGGAAGCTCTTCTCTTTCTCTATCTTTTTCCCTTCTTGAACAACTTCAAAATATCTCTTAAAGACTAAGAAAAATTAAACCTTAGCTTGTTTTCTCTTCTTTCTCTCCTTCTCTTCTTCTCTTCATATTTCTCTCTCTTCTTCATGACACTCTTCTTTTTCTCTTCAATTTTCGTTCTTCTCTCTTCTTAAAATGCAAGACAACATTTCTTCTTCCAATTATGCCCTTAATGATTGAAAATTGTCCACCTTGCCCTTCCATTTATGCCTTAAGTCTTTTATGCTTAAGTGTCTTGCCAAAAATACCCTTGAACATTATGACATAATACTTTCTTCTAGAAAAATGTTCCCCGTTGTCTTAAGTTTTTAATGACACCAAAATCATTCACTTTGGTTCAAAAACCTGAAAGTATTACCATAAACACTATCAAACTGTTCTTATATTAAAATAGTACACTATACTTAAATTCCGCCCAGAAATTGAAAGTCTTAGAGACTGAATTAAATTTTAATTTCTTCATACAGTTTATAGCCCCATGTCTCTAGTTTATTTTGAAATAATAATCATCTCATTCGGAGCTCTACAAATTAAGATATCATCAAAATGTCGAATATATTTAGTAAAATATCCAATTCATACTCTTCCAACCGATACACTTACTTTGATTCACTCAATACTTTTTAAATCAATATCAAAATCCATACATGGATAGTAGAAAGAATTGTGTTATAAATCTATTGGTCTAAGAATCACTTCATTTAGAGGTCAGATAACAAAGTTATGGCCGAAAGAATCAAACAAGGTTTTGTCCCCAATCATATTAAACCTATCTCAAAAAAATTAGTATAACTTACTCAATAGATATCGGATTAAGGTGTTCTTTGAATGGTTTGAAAAAGGACTTCAAGATATACAACTTTTATAAAGACGTTAAAGACAAATTCTATCATCTATAGGGTCAAAACTGGACGAGACGATAGGGTCAAATGAAACCAGATGAAGGGTCAGACGAATTGGGAAAAATTGCCATAACTTTTCCTATGGATATCGGATTAAGGTGTTCTTTAGATTGTTTGAAATAGAACTTCAAGATATACAAATTTCATGAAGACCTTGAAGATAAATTCTATCATCTAGAGGGCCAAAATTGGACTAAACGATAGGGTTAGATGAAACCAGACGATTTGAGAAAATTACCATAACTTATCAAATTATGGTGTTTTTTAGATGGTTTCAAAGAGGACTTCAAGATCTACAACTTTCATGAAGACCTTGAAGACAAGTTCTATCATCTGAAGGGTCAAAAATGGACCAAACGATAGGGTTAGATGAAACCAGACGAATGGCCAGATAAACAATGCACCAGATGATACAACGTCATCACCAGACAATATGACATCATCAGATGATACTTCATCACAGATGATATGACGTCATCACTAGACGATATGACTTCATCAGACAATACTTCATCATAGACGATATGACGATACCTACGTTACATTACTGTCGATAAACATACCGACAGAATAACCAATACCTCCTGACAGAACAAAGAGTTACCGTCGATAAATATCATACATTTTACCAACAATTTATGTTGTTCCATCGGTAAATACAATGGATTTTACCGACATACTTTTATTTTCTGTCAGTAAATAAAATTTAAAAAATCCCGACATTAAATTTTATTTCATGATTTTATGACTGATGCATAATTTCAACAATTATGAATTATTTGTTCATAATATTTTGATTTGTTTATATATTTAATTTGTTTAAACAAAAAGCTGATTGATGATATAAAATTAAAATTATCTTAATTGATAATAAAAACATTATAGTGTACATAATAAGTCTTTGTAATTCAAAGCAAATGACTACAACAATCATACTGGTAACCACGGATATTCTGAGGTGCTGCCCCTCCCCTTCAACTCATCCATCTTATGTCTCAGCTGAGCTATGTACTCCATCAATGTCTGCACTATGGTCCGAAGCTCATTGACTTCATTGGTTGTCGATTGTCTACTAGATGTTGATGTGCTAGCCGTGGAGGATTGCGAATAACATGTGTTCGCAAATGAACCTAACCCGAAAATCCTTCCACCACGGTCCCCACCACCCAATGCATCAAGATATGTTTGACTCTCATCAACAGCTTGTTATTGCTGAGACTGTTGTTGAATGCTTTCTTATATTTGATCCTATTAGGAGGCAATGTTTTTATTAATAAGTGATAATCATTAAGAATTAATATTAAAGCATAAATTTCATATACATTAAGTTCTCTACATCGGGTGTTAACAAATGTCACACCGTCATGCTTCTTAGTATGAGTATGCAAAAAGAGCTGACGGGAGGTAGGCCTCATGCCCATAGACTTTTCCTGTATAAGAATAAAATGTTATAAGTGAACTAGAATTTATAAAAATTTCGACAGAGTTCTTCTATTTTTATGATATTTACCCCCTGTTGAATAAAAAATAACTCAACACAGCCATATATAGCACCAGACATTTATACCATTATCATTATCCATAATACATATATTTTCATTCCAACATTCAGACATCAATTTAAATTGAAATACAGCAAAGTCAAACAATTAGATCTAAGTGTAAAGTTTAGATACTTACAAGTCTCTCTGCATGCTCGTGGTAGATAATTGATCCTCCCGTATATACTAGAAGACTCTCTTCCCCTAGTTCTCCACGTCTATTGGTCAAGTTACACTCTAAAATGGGCATTGCCTCAGGTGATGTCTAATAATGCTGCCAACGACTCCATATTTACTCAAAAATATAAGGCAGTCATACACCAGCCTTGTGTATCGTACCAATAAAGTACTGTAGCGCCCCAAATTAGGGGTTAGAATATTAAAGAAATTTAGTACGTTTTATGCTTGCTCTTTGAATATTGCTAAATTGTGCATAAGCATTTTGGCATGCATTCATGACATTTTCCGGGTAAATTG
>JAOTBA010000002.1:13497188-13512975 GCA_025629845.1 Erythroxylum squamatum
GTACGAACAGTATAGGCAAGAGATGAGTGCCGCCTGTGAGCTCAATAATAAAGGTTGTAAAGAGTGGAACTGCAGATAATATCTACCATGAAGGAGCCTCTGACCTCGTCGGAGAAACGGCAGAGAAAGGCGTCGAAGATAGTGTTCTTGCAAGAATTAGGAAAAGAACGACATAGCTTCGATAATAATAATAAAACTAATAACTCAAATGTCATGAAATATCCAAAGGGCGTATGTTTATTCATTTTTGTTTTAAGTGCTTAATTGGTTAAATTATCATATAGATTTAATTGGTTAAATTGCGAAACAATAATGCCCTGTTAATTTAAATTAATTGGTTAACTTATCATATAGATTTAATTTTTAAATTAATAAGAAAAATTTAAAAAGTGTAATTATATGATAAGAAAATTTTCTTAATTTGTAATTAAGTTATAAAAATAATTAAATTTAAATTAACCAATTCATTATATAGAAATTGTATTTAATGAAATAAATTATATTTTATTTTAATGACAAACTATATGCGCTCATTAAATTAAAAATGAATCCATTTCCTTTTATTTTCATTAATTAGTCAATTAATTATATTATAATTAATCTATTAAATTAAACCTATTTGAGTCGAAAATATAAATCATTAATCAATCTATTAATTATATTTAACTTTACCTATTAATTATATATAAATTTAATTTAATTATATAAATTATATTTCATTTAAACTGACAAAAACTACTTATTATTGTTATAAATTATTATGGTTATATAATTACTCCTATTAATGACACTGTTAAAATTGGGCTTTAATGATTAATTCTCTACTTACTACTGTTCTTATTATTAATAAATTATCTTTATATTAATGATATTAAATATAAAGATTAATTCCCTATAATCACTTTTGATTTTTAAACGTTTTCAATAATAATTATTATAATTTATATTATAATATATAATAATAACGTTATCTTTCTTTAATCGTTCTAGTTGATTTAATTGTTTTCAAGTATGATAAGTGCAAATTTTATATTCGTTATTATTATTATTATTATTATTAAACGAAATTAATTATCTTATAGTCATCATCGTTGTTGTTGTTATTATTATTATTATTATTATTATTATTATTATTATTATTATTATTAGTATTATTATTATTATTCTTATTATTCTTATTCTTCTTATTATTAATTTAATTAATTATTTATTTTTAATATTAATTTTATTATTCGAGATTAATTATCTTATTATTAACAACAACAACAAAAACAACAATAAAAACAACAACAACAACAACAACAACAACAACAACAACAAATATGATATGAAAACATGCTATGGAGCAATGACATTATATTATCTTTCATTCCCATGCATGTAACAAACCAAACAACATTATTGGTATTTATTCCCAGCGTCGAAAATTCCTGCGCCTATTCCTGATCTGATGTTGACTGTAATAGATGCCTTTACAAATTGAACCAGAACGTTAAAATATGAGAAGGTGGTAGCAAAACCCCAATAAATATGGATTAAATGTCTTCACTACGAGGAAACTAGGTTGTAAACAATCAGAACATGCATTCTTGAGTTATATTGGTTTTGCTGAATTTGTTGCAGTGGTTGCACATCTCATGTTTCATTTTCACATCCAAGCTAGGGACTTCCATTGCCCTTGGCCCTTGGGGATGTAATATTTGTGATATCTTATGCACCTAAAGAAAGACATTGTAGTATTTATCAATCGACGTATGTGTTACACGTCATTTTAGCCATAAAGATTTATGGCTTTGTTGGATAGGTGGACAAGACTAACAGGGTTAGGTTTAGATTATCTTTGGTACAAGTTACTCACATATTGAACTGAATGTAATCAAAGATATATTGCTTTTCCCTACCTTTATTTGGTTGTTCATGCAAGTTTTCATGTCATGGAATTTATATTGGGCAATATTCCTTTTAAACAAATAATTATAGTTGCCTATGTGATCATACTTGCTGCTATATTGCACCTCAAATGATGTGGAACTCAGATTCCTTAACAATTGGTGAATGTATTGTTAAATATAGGTGTTTTATAGAAAGTGGTTGTTACTCCGCTCAGCATTACAAATAAAGACTGCAATATGAACTTAATGGACATAATAAGAAATCTGGACAAATAGAGAGCATAAGTTTTTGTTGTTGATGGTTTCCAATTTTTCCTTTGTCCTGCCTTACAAAATCGAATTGATGAGGATCATCACCGTTGTATCACCTCCAACATTCTCATATAGTTTGAAAAAGAACTACAAAAAACAAGCATGACCTGATGAGTCAATTCCTACACTACTACAATCAGTCCAAAATGGTCAAGCTTGCAATCCAACAGAAAACTAGAAGTTGAAGTCTGCTCCAAGCTGCAACCTTTGTAGAATCACAGAATTCAGGAATCCCTACTCTGCAATTGAGATTCACTGGGAATAATAATAAGAAAAAGCATTTAAGTCAAAATGTTGTAACATAATTAATGATAGTGAAGATTATACAGAGCAACGCATTTCGAAAACAGTAGCTGAAAGTAACATGAATAATTTGGTAAAAGATAAAAAGGCATTTTCAAAAAAGAAAGCATCTCTAAATTACAACAAATATATAGCCATGCATTCATAAAGTCGTGACAAAGTTTTCTTACAAATTTAAAGCATATTTCAGAAAAAGAAAAGAGGATCAGAAGTTGCAGAATTTCTAAAAAGCACAAGTGTCTTACTTCCACAATTCAGGAAGCAGAACCTTCTGCACTTGGTACAACAGATGAAGATGGAGATGGCACGTCCAGCCCTTGCACCTCCCAAGCCTTTTCCATACGTTGTTCAACGTATTGCAGATCCTCGGCAATATCGTTCACTCGATTATTAAGATATACCCATCGCTGGTTCAGGCCACTCATCTGCTCCTTAATGTCATCCAACTACTGCTGTGTACTTCTGTGGTTATCAACCATAAGTTTTTGGTTATCAAGCATGAGTTTTTGGTTATCAAGACAGAGTTGATAAACCATGCCCAAATCAGGTTGCGACTGTTGTTCGTGTTCCTGATGAATTGGCAACAACTGTGGTGGTTGCTGTTGTGGCCCCTCATTCTCCGAACCATATTCAACATCCTGGCGTCTCTCACTTGACTCTGCAGCTGCCAACCTGCGCTTTAATGCTGTACGAGTTGAAGGATCTCGTAGCTGCATGGTTTTTTCCACTATAATCTCGCACCGCTTCAGGTACGGTATATCGAAAAAATGATTATTCAGCATGTCTAGCTGACTAAGATCAATCCTAAACCATTCAGCTACTGCAGTCGCTACATAACCCATTCCCAGGCTGTTCCCCTTTCTCCCAACTATATCGATCAAAGTTTTAGACAAATAAGCGAACATGTTCGGCTTATGTCCATTCTCGATGCACCATAATAGGAAAAGCTCCTTCCTCGAGCATTTTGTACTTTGTCGTTTCCCGAACACAACACCACAAATGAATTTATGCAGCAGCATCAATTCCGCGTTAATAATTTGTGCATTAGATGCAATGTGTGGATCATACTCAACCAAGTCTGTTAAATATTTCCAATACGAACTAGTGTTGAACGACTGATGCGCATCATCAATATCGTTTTCTGCAAACCCAAATATAAACCGTAACATTCTCTCATCCATATAACACACCTGCCCTCGTAATCTAAACCACATTTTCTTCGGTTTGCTTGAGGCAAACCTCAAAGATGTGAAAAACTCGAGTGTCAGGTCACGGTAAACAGGGTAATTCATTCGCACAAAATGGTCCCATCTACCTCTCCGACATAATGTCATAAATATATCAGTCAACCCTATGTCATCTAGCACGTCAAAATTAAAATACATTGGAACCTCAATGCTCTTAGTATGGAGTTCCCTATACCTCTCTCCTTCTTCCTCGGAATAAATGGGAAAAGGGGCATCATATACACCTGCAATGTCTGCAGCATTGTCCCCTCTCACCTCAGCTTCGATGCTTTCCTCTGATTGTCTAGCTCTTCGAGGGGGCATTCTCGCGGTCCAACCTGGATATGACAAAGCAGCATTGTTATCCATCAATACAAAATGTAAAACAACGATGGTCTAGGTGATGTTTATGTGTTAAACTCAAACATGGATCGTGTCTCAATCCATGTTTAGGTCATGTCCTAAAGCATTTAAACAACCCCTTTACAACAATAATATTGCTTTAACGTTATCAAATTACTCGGTGCTGAAAATCTATATGTCACCAAAGTCTACTCTCGTTTCTACAATCTAAACTTCTAAACACTACATTTCTCCACGTTCCTCCATAACAGCCTCTTCTGTAATTGTTATGGAACCATTCTTCAACCTTCTGGGAGTTTTTTGATTTTCAACCTTTTGGGAGTTTTATGTGTTCGATAATCTTTTCTAGTTATAACAAAGGTTTTCCTTTTGAAATAATTGGTTTTACTTTATAACCTACACCACACTGGGCTATGCGTGGTTTACAAGCAATAGGGGTAGAATGACCATAAGCATGTTTAAGACGATTAATGATTATCCAATGGCCACAAGGAGTTTTGAAATGTATTTGGTGGTTGAGAGTATCTAATAAAATTTTTTGGAACAACTGAAGAAATTTATGTTCAGGAAGAATATCAGTACTAGTATCATAGACATAAAAGGGTGGGCAATCTTATAAAAATGATCCTACAAGGATTTGGGGTTGTTGTATTCTAGTAGATAAATGTATTTGATGGTTAGATATATCTAAACCTATGATAGGTTTTAATGTTTCATTTCTATTGTGAAGCGAAACAAGTCGATTTGCATTAGTAAGACACTACTCTGTTATCTATATAAGCCGATCTAATATTCAACTTTATATTCTTTATAGGTAATTCCAATAGGACTAAATATAGCCCATTTCACTATGGCTGAAGGCTAGCATTTGCTGGAAAAATTCTACACACACTATAGTTGTTTTAAAAGGTGGGGTTGGGGCATTCCATCGAACAATATACATGCATTAAAAGGGTTGGGCATTTCATCGAACAATATACAAGCATTCTTTGATTTTCCCATTGTTAAACATACGAAGTTCACAAATGACCTAAATCAGTATCACGAAACCACAATCAGCACCAAACAATCAACTATTCATAATAAACCAAATTTCATAAGAGAGAATTTTAAACAACTTACCTAAAAAATCCACCAACGATTTTTGCTTCTTCTCTCTATTGGAAGATTAACTCTTCCTCTTTTTGTTTCCTTCTTGAAAAACTCTTGAAATCTCTCTTCTAAACCCAACAAAAATGAATCCCAACGCTATCTTCTTCTTCTTCGGGTCTTTCCCTCTCAACCGAAACAAACTTCTCTTTTCACTTTGAAAATTTCGTTCCCTTCTTTCAAAACAAGACATAAATTTGCTTTTCATTCATTCTTTCTTGTAATGCACCTAAAACGACCCATCTACCCCTCCTTGAAAGCCTTACTACTTTTAACCTTAAGTGTTCTTCCTAAACTACCCCTTATACAAACTTACTACCTTAACACTTAATTTCAATTTAACCCACGTCACAAACCTTATTCACATAACAAACTACTTAATCCCAACAATAATAATAATACTAATAATCATATGTCAAATTTAATAATAATAATATTATTATTAAGCATAAACATAATAATCATACAAATAATATTATTCATAATTAGGGTCATAGTAATTATGAAAATATAACTAATAGAAATAATGACTAAAATTAAATGAAATATCCAAAAGGGAATTTTATTAATAATCATAATAATAATACTAATAAAAATAAATTTGGTTTTTGCATCAGATCTCACATAATAATACAATTTAATATAATAAATAAATTTAATAATCATATCCAATATAATAATAATAATAATCAATTAATGATAATAATAATAAATATTAATATAATCAATATAATAAAAATTTTGATTTTTCTTAGGATACTATAATAAAAAATTAAATAATAATCATAATATTGACAATCAATTTTCTTAATGATTATTATAGAAAAATAGATTAATTACACAACGATAATAATAATTTTTATATAATACTAATAATAATAATAATAATCAGATAATAATAATCAGATAATAACAACAACAACAACAACAATAATAATAATAATAATAATAATAATAATAATAATAATAATAATAATAATAATAAAAAATTTGAATACCAATAAATACAAATTATATAATAATAATATAATTAATAATAAATCTGATTAAATTGTAATAATAAATTTGAAAATTAATAAATACAAATAATAATAATAATAATAATATTAATTATTTTCAAAAATAATAAAAACAAATTATATAATAATAATAAGACATAGTTGTAATAAATTTGAATTAATTGTAATAATAAATTTGAATAATAATAAATACATATTACATAATAATAATAATAATAATAATAATAATAATAATAATAATAATTAGACATAATCATTATAAATTTGAATAAATTGTAATAATAAATTTGAATAATAATAAATACAAATTTTATAATAAACATATAAATCATAAAAATAATAAAAATAACAATAAATTAGATTAATAATAAATACAAATTATATAATAATTTGTTTAATAATAATAATAATAATAATAATTACACATAATATAATAAATTTGAATAATAATATATAAAAATTATTTAATAATAATAATAATTACAATGATAAAAAATTTAATAATAATAATTAATCATAATAAGAATAAATTTGAATTAATTGTAATAATTAATTTTAATAATAATAAATACAAATTATTTAATAATTAATAATAATAATAATCACAATAATAAATTTGAATAATAATAAATACAAATTATATTATAATAATTATAATAAAAATTAGACATAATAACAATTAATTTGAATATATTGAAATAATAAATTTCAATAATAACAAATACAAATTATATCATAATAATAATAATAATAATAATAATAATAATAATAATAATAATAATAATATTAATAATAATAATATTACTATTAATATTATTAATAATAAATTTGTATAATAATAAATACAAGTTATATAATAAAAATAACCCACGAAAATAATAATTATAATTAGACATAATAATAAGCAATTTTATTATGTAAAATAATAATAATAAGGAATTTAATATTAATAGGAATACTGATATTAATAATAAACCGTTTATATTATTATTATAAACAATAATATAATTTATAATATTAAATTTCTTTTTATTATTAATTCCTTATTATTATATTAAATTCTTTATTATTATTAATAATATTAAATTCCTTATTATTATTAATAAGAAATTAATAATAATAAAAATTTAATATTATAAACCGTTTATATTAATAATACTCATATAAAACCTGATAGCAGATATAATAATAATAATATAATTGTTTAACGTTTTTGATATTTAATCATTTTGTACTTATTTGTGTCGTTCTTAATAAAATTGTGTACAGAATTCCTTGAAGCGTCATTCATTAATAAATGAAGGGTGGCTTAGAGGTTGAGAGCAGTTGGCTTAAAAACGGTGCCACCCACAGGTGCCTGCCCAAGGAATGTAGGTGCTGTCTAATTTTTAAACAAAACGACGTCGTATCGTATCTTAGACAGAATAAGACACGATAGAATGTAACAGAAAATCTGCTCTCTAAAAACTAAAAAGCAGTCACCAAAAACCTTAATACCATTTCTTTTTCTGACCACGATATATACTTACCGGCAGGTACGGAATATTATTCATACCGTCGATTATATTGGTAATAAATAATAATCGTTTGAAATTTGAATTGAGGTAAATTGATGACTCACATTTGTTTTTCATTTTATTTTTTGTATAAAAATGAGGAGGGACTGGATCTGAATGGCAACGAGGACACCTCCCATGAGATTGAGACCTCCATTTCACCGTAACGGAGACAAGGAAAGGAGCATGTCTTGCGTGGTATTCGCCAAGTGTACCTTTCTCTTCAACAACCTCCACCTCTCTTTCTCTCTCGCCAACCATTATGCAGCAGACTCACCAACTTTACCTTCCGCAGATACAAATTCCGTCAACAATGGTCCATTTCTTTTACTTCACCTAAGAAAACAGAGACCCAGGTAAGAGGAAGATGAGATCGCTTCTCTTTTCGTTTGTGCCCGTTTTTCTTTTGTTTTTGTTTGTGTTGATTGCCTTTCGTGATAAATTGTCAACTTGCACGCATACACATTTCCTTGTTTTGCTCTTTAATCGGGTTTTCTTTTATTGTACAAATGTTGTCGTCTCCGACACACACATGGATTCGTCTGCATGATGTTTGTTTTAATTCCTTTTGGTCTTCAAGTTTTAATTGAAGCCACTGAATGCACGAGCAAATTCCTCTTCTTCTAATGAGGAAGAGAAATGGAGTTTATGAGATTTTTATTTCTCTTTCTAGAATTTATGGGGTTCTCATTTCAAATGTCATGATACTAAACATGGCTAGAAGAGTCGTCGTGATTTTTTTTCGTAGGAAATGACCTTTCAATTTGTAATATTTCAGAACAACGTGAATTTTATATACTTATTTCTCCTTTTATTTCCAAAAGATCAAGTTTCGTTGCTGATTTCATCTATCTCTTAGTTGAGTTTGTTGGAATTTTCATTTGCTATTTCTGATGCATATAAAATTTGATTATTTTATTAACGTTTGAATCTAAAGACAGAAGTATTTTCATGGTTTTCCAATTAATTTCTGGTTCCCAGTATTCATGTGGAAGTGTTCATCATTTGCGATTTCTGAGTTCCTTAAGTGATATTTCACACAAGCAAGATCACTGATTTCCGAGGTATTGTATTTGTTAGCAGATTCCATCTCAGAATACAAGCTTCAGGATGAGTTTCAAGTTTAAATATTGGGATGACTGCGTTGATCCACAGGATATGGATGCAATGTGGAGGGAACCTGCAGTTAGAACTGAATGGTTAGATGCTGGAGAGACTAGAGGACAGAAAGTTCACCTTTCACGGGATCCTGATGGGCAACCTTACTTGACACAAACTGAGATGAAGGTAAAACAAACAACGACTGGTCTTCTTCTTTGGTGCTTTTGTGAACTCCAAGTAGTTTTTCAATTAGTACTATCTTTATTTACTAAAATCAAAATGTGAGGAGTTGTCATGGGAAAAAGTCTTTCTGGTGACTACAGTACAGAAAGTATTCAAATAAAAAATTGAGCCGTTTGAGTGGTCTTGGGTTGGATCATATATACATCTAAGTACTCTTTCTGTGAAGTGTTCATGGTTCATCCATAAATATTTGTTTTGTTTTGTGATATTCATTTTCCATTTGACTGAAATTCTTAGATTGATGTCATTTACACTGCAATTTTGGTTTTCAGGCTGTAGCTGATATTATTATACAACGACATTTTGACTCACAGATACTTCCGGTAAGTCTTTTCAATCCAAGTCAATTGTTTCGTTTAACATTGTCAGGACAATGTTCTTGGGTTATTGCTTTACTGCATGTGGAGTATACCATACTTTTTGTTTGGGGCAATGATAGGAAAGGAGATCTGTGTGTTTGTTTGTTAGAGAATGTATAGAAGTATAAGATGCTATTTTTAATCACTTGGAACTGTTCAGGTTCTTAGGTTTTATACTTGGAATTGCTTTGCTTTGCTTTGATGGTCTCCTGAAATTTGCGGTCAGCTGAAATGCTTTGCGTATCCATCAATCATTACATTCCACATTCTGCTGAATGTCCTGGATTGATTTTCACAAGTGAAGAGTGGTAGCAATTCATTTTATTGTTTAATTTTTACTTGTGGAACTTGACAATATAAAACCTTGTTGTCTTCTTTGACATTTTAATATTAACTAACTTTGTTCATATCTATCTACATTATTATACTGGATGGTGTGGATTGTACTGGGTTGTATAGAAGTCAATTGGTGACACAAGAACTCAGATCGTTGCTTGATGATTTAGTATGGGCCGTCAATTTTAATAAGTTTACCACTCATTGTTCATCGGCTCCGTCTAGTATTAATCTAGGTTGATAGTTTGATGCCTGGAAAGTGCGCTGACATGTCATAAATGATAGTACAGAATATCATGCATCAAAGTTCAATATAGTCAAAGGTAACTGAACAAAGGGATTCACAATGTCCCTCTACTCTTAAGATGCAACAACTTACTACTATTGTTCATTATAGCCCAGCAAGTGATGGAAATATCACCCATATATTTTCTCGTTATTGTCATGACTTGACCTTCTCTCTAACTTTTTAATTGTGATGATCTCTAATTGACTTGCTGAGTAAATAACTTAGTCATTAGTACACTATTTTCAATTTTCTTTAGCACTCATTTGGACCTGGTATAAAATTGGAGTCATTTTTTAAATTGAAATCCAGTTTGCTCATCTTCTAAGATTTTGATCATGGACACAGTGGATTGGTGGCTATTTTATTTCATTCAGATGGCAGTGCACTTTGTGTTTTGTTTATACTAACAGGCATTCCCAATTCAAAAGACAGGAATTTTATGCTTACTTTCATAATCTCTTTTGCACCATTGTTTTTCTTTTTTGACCATGTAAGTATAATTTTGTCAATTTAGAAGTTTTGAAAGTTTAAAATGTGATTGCATTTGATATCTTCTCTCATTGCAGGATATGATCTGTGCTATTGCTGAACTTGCAAGTGACAGGCAACTTCTTGCTTCAGAATATGTGAGGAAAACCAAACAGAAAAAGATGGGAATTATGCAAATTTCACCAGAAACTGCCGAATGGCTGGCCAGGTATCAAAATCATACTTGCATTATATTTTCAACAAAGTAATCTGGTAAAAAGGGTTTCTACTACTATCAGCTTCTTTCTTTCATTTTCCTTTATTTTCCGCGTTTAAATGGTGTTATATAGAATGTCAACTTGCTAACAGAGACTTGGGATACCGGACATATAAAGTAGAAGGAAATCCTGAAATTTTGTATAGGCCTTTCGTAAGTGTATATCTTGGTGCTGCATACATCAAATGGCTGTTGAATTTCGAGCAGAAGTAAGTTTGTTAAGTACAATTTCATGTATTTTATTTTCCTTTATTCTTTTCTTCAGTTCAATGCATACTTGATTTGTTGGTGGCAATGATTATTCTCAAGCTTTGGACTTTGCGTCTCAAAAGTTTTGCAATGCTAAAGTTAGATATCTATTATACAGAGGAAGAAGCGAGGAGTTTGTGGTTAGAGCACATAAAGGTGGTACCAAAAAAGCAGATCATAAATCAACTTTGGAATACTGGAAGCGATACCTTTTAGTCAAAGAAAGTCTTCCTTCCAGGTAGTTCCCTGTTCTCCTTGTAATTGTTTATTGTTTATACAATGCCCTTTATTTTCTATATTTGAGTTGGTTATCAATCTTTTTCTTTTCAATATAAATTCCCTCCCACTGTTCTTCCCGTTATTTCTTTGTCCATGTATATAGATGTAGTCATGTACTTTATGGATCACAGTCAAAAAGTATTTCTTTTGTTTTTAAATCTCAAAATAAGAACCTGTTTTAGGATTAGGGAGTGATATCTTTCTGAAGATAAATCCACCATGCTTCCCCCAAAAAATTGGAACAATTGGAATGAAGTGATCAGATGAGTTTGTAAGATTGAGTGGATCTGATTCACTGTATGCCCTTGGCTTTAGAGAAATTTTTTCCATAACTGTGTAGTTGTTGTGCAGAAGATTTCTTGATGGAAGTACTTCGGCAATAAATGCTAGTGCTAATCCTTCATCAGCTGTACATGTTTCACAAGATACAGGTCTACTGTCTTCACAAAATGCAGGTTGCAGTTCTTTCCTTTACTCAAGATTATAAGAAATAACTATACTCCTCTATATGTTCTATTTTTTCATTCAATTTCCATATGGTTTTTATTATATTTATATTAGTTTCCCTTCTATAGCATAATTCTCTGGAATATCCTTCACATAATTATATATTATTTACTTGTTACTAAGTAGGTTTTAGCCAATTTCTTTTAGTAAGAACAGACCAATACAAGTTAATACTAATATTCTAAAATAACACTATTTCAATATAGGATACTTCCTATTAGGATTCATGGCATAATGATATTTGAGTCCAGCACTCATTCCCAAGTTGTAGAGATAGTTATTACTCTAAAATTGTGTAACTCCTTCAACTTTATATACTATTTCAACATAGGATACTTCCTATGTAAAATCTTTAGCATTTAATATAGACTTCCATTCAGTTCTCTGATGATTTTAACAATGCATAATTCAAAGGAAGTCCTTTCTTTTAAGTATGGTTAGTGAGCCTCAAGATAGGTAGACACTCTGCAAAGCCTCTAAACCCACCTATTTAGATATCAAAATAAACCATTCTGGAATTCATGCTGTAACTGCAATATCTAGCTTGATCTGCATATCTCATTGATAGAGTTAATATTCAGTCAAAACTTACTGATTGGGTTGAATGATATATTGACATGCGATTAGATATTTCAAAATTGAAAGGTCTTAAGTCTTAGTATTAGTGGTATGATAGCCTGGGCATTCTCTGCACTTCCAGCCCAATGGACTGTTGGAGGCAGTGTTTTAGATCTTGTATAGAATCTGGTCATATGTGTTGTTAAATAGTTTAAGATTTTGATTTCAATAATTTCTTGACATACCCATCTTTGCGGGCCATGGATACAAAAATATTTGCATATAATTTAAAGTCTTCACAGAAAGCAGATGGAAAGAAGGTAATTTATGTAACTTTCCGTCCTGTTTTTGCTTGGGAAACAAGTGATATTGTGATAAGCTGTACAAGTGGCTTGTTGTTTTTCAATTTCACAAAAGCAACACAGATTTC
Organism: Erythroxylum squamatum; assembly: GCA_025629845.1. Taxonomy (NCBI): domain Eukaryota; kingdom Viridiplantae; phylum Streptophyta; class Magnoliopsida; order Malpighiales; family Erythroxylaceae; genus Erythroxylum; species Erythroxylum squamatum. The sequence goes on from JAOTBA010000002.1 coordinate 13,510,105, forward strand.
TACTTTAGTCAGAAACTCATTCTGACATTTTAGTTCTAATGTGAATCTATATATTTCATGTCCACCCTGTCAGCTAAGAGTATTGCTTATCATTGCTTAAACTGCATGAAATGAGAGAGATTTTATTTCCAAAATATCAGTATTACAATTATAAAATGCCAAATGGAATTAAATAAGGATGGAAAAAGTATGCTTATTGATCCTTATTGTAAGCTCACAACACATCTTTGTAGTTAATTGTTCCCATATTTAGTTTCTCCTTTCAAGTTAAAAAGGTCTGGCGTAAATTGTTCTTCACTGGTATTGATCCTAAATCATAGAATCAACTAATTTCGTTTGTAGGAAAATGCTGATATCTGTATTTCTGAAGCTAGTGGTGGATGCTCTTAATATTGAGAGGATTGACCTAAATGCTGTTTCGCATTTTCTTTTTCTTATTCAACCTTAAAATATATGGATGTATTTTGATGGCCTTGACTTGTTAGATCTTCTGTATGTATTAGGGACTGTACTTTCACTTGAGGTTTATATTAATCTCTTGTTTCTTTGAGAGTGCAGGGGGTGATTATACATATTGGGACTCGAGAGCTTCTCCAGAGGACATGCTACAATTGTGGGATAATCCTGAGGTTGCTAAAGAGTGGATGAAATCTGGTGAAAAGCATGGAAAGGTGCGCTTTTCACAGGATAAGGAAAAGAGACTATATCTTTCTAAAGTGGAAGTGAAGGTATTAAATAAAAGTCATAAAACATTCCTTCTCTTAGTCTGATGTAAATCATGTTCCTACTTTTGAGTTAAATGGTATATAGATTCTGCATCTTTTGTATTTTCAACTGATCACAATATTACATTGGGGCTGTTTCCATCTAGCATAAACTAAGGTCATAGGCAAGCTCATTGTTGAAGTAATACAAACCAGCCAAGATTTTGATATGTAGGAATCTAGTAGTAAAATATGATGACACTTTAAGAATGGGTACAATCTCCTATGTAATTGATGTGCCAACCCTGAGCATCTGGATCTAAGCATTTCAAAAGGAATTGACATTGTTTCTTGTGGCATTTGAGAGTGACCAAAGTTCCCTCTGTTATTGAAGTGCCAGTTTTGAGTGCTTGTTTCAACACATTGCAAAGACGTTGCCATGTTTGCTTGAAGTTGGGTGTTCTTTGAACTCCTTAGAATAGTGTAGGATCATTTTTTTCTCCTGACTATTTATTTTATGTGGGATCAAATAGGTCAATGGTACTGCTATAAAATATGCTTTCATTATCATAGACTACAAGCTAGAAACTGATGATAGTGTTGGATTTCAGTTAACCAGACTCCAGAAAAGTATATCTATTTTTCTTTATACCTCTTTTCTGCATTTTGTTGTTCCTTAAGTTGGAATTCATCTAAGGAAGAAGTAATTTTAAGTAACAACATTTATAGTAGGAAACTACAATTGTATTCATTTTTTAAACTAGTTCCGTATTTCCCTTCTTAGACCATTTTACATTAAAGAGTTTATCCAATAGAGAAAGGGTTTTGAAATTTACACTGGAAATGATTCCATTATTGGATTAAAATACAAAATGCAAGATAAACAACCTGTGGCTTATCTATCTAAATTCAAGCATTGTTCCATGTCACTCAAAGAGTCCAAGTGACTATTAGGTCTGGTACATAGGTATGGACAAAGATGTTAGTTTGCATTCACATAAACTGAAAACTTCTTTTTCTTTTGGTCTTGTTAGTGATATGAAGTTTCTTGTCAAGGAAATCCATGAAATACACCTTTTTACTAATAGTGTATTTTCTATTTAGTTTTGGCTGGAAGGAGTATAATTTGACTTTATTAATCACGGTCTCCATGCAGGCAGTTGCAGATATAATTATTTCGAAGTATTTCAGTACAAGAGGAGTTAAGCCTGTAAGGATACACGTTTATTTGTATATAACTCTGCTTTAATAACATGTCCTACTGCTCCCTGATATGAATTTCTTTGTATCTCATGCAATATTTCTTGTGATGCAAGCTTACTATTATCGCAGCTAAGGCTTCTGTTTCTCCTGGATTGTTGTGCCTAAGGTCAAAAAGTTGGGAAAAAATGATTCAGTTAGATGGCTGCATGATCAACTTTTCTTTTGAAACAAATAGTAAAACGAGTTCAATTTGACTACTGTAATTTGATAAAGTAGTCTTTCCAGTTTTATTGGTTCTAGATTGCTTTCTCATGGAGTTCTGCGATTTTTGAATATGAGAAGAAATTATAAGATCATTACAAGTTTTTGTCATTACAAATACTCCATTTTTCTCAGCCTTAATTTACCTGGTCTATCTTTTGCACGATGTCTTCCTTTGTTCGGTGCCTAAATCTTTGATAACTACTCCTTCAGTCAGTACTATGTGCACTAGTTGAGATGGTGAGCATGCGCTTTGTAAATGGAGTTGGAGCACGAATTGGGCTAATGGGAATCGACTATTCAACAGCATTCTGGCTTTACATGTAAGCAAATCCTGGACTGAGAAGTTTTGAATTTCATTAGTTAATATACATAGGTTGGTGGATCTATCATGCATTTGATTCCTCAACCTTTAATTTCTTTCAATTAAGGATGACACATTTCTTACAGACATAAAGTCCTTACATATAATTTTTATGTATCTGTTTTGAGTTTGCTGATGCAAGTGTTTTATCCTTTTGCTGATGTGATATCTAATTTCTACATATCACCCACGTGCTTACTTGAGTTTTTCTAACTACAAAGTCAAATGCCTATTTAAATCTTTTTTTTAGGGTAAATAGTAGGAATTTCATTACTCCAAAGCAAGAACTTCAACAATAGAAGGAGGGGGTATTTCGAACCACTCTCCAAGGCCAGAAGT
>JAOTBA010000002.1:13638430-13653257 GCA_025629845.1 Erythroxylum squamatum
TATCGAGTAGGTCAAGGGGCAAGGCAGCACTCCTAGTTTTGGTTATTTTGAATTTAAAGCAAGTTTTGTAAAGCAAGGCTTTAGTTGCATTTTGGGCAAATCTTGGTTCATGATCTTTTGTATTTTGGGATTTTGATGTATTAGTGTATTTCCGGCTTGAAATGCCCACTAAAGCTTTGTAACACTTTTATCTTTTTCTACAAATGAGATATGTTTGCATTTTGCCCATAACTCTCTCAAGTTTGTGTGTTGTTTCTTTCAAATTTTCATAAGGGAAAAATGTGTATTCTAACTTTGGGAGAAAATCTGGATTAATCTAGGTTGATTTAGGCAAATAAATCTTCTAGAAAGTTGTAGGTCTTTCTTTTATCTTTCCAACGGTACATAATATGAAATTTTTGGACATCTGAGCTGAAGGTTATGGTCCTTATAAAGGAAGATGTATCTTCTACGTTCTGATTCTTTAATGTTTTGCTTCTTCTGTGATGATGTGTCATTTGTGATGACGTGTCGTCTATGTTTTGTTTCTTCTGTGATGATGTGTCGCCTGTGATGACGTGTCGTCTATGATGACTTGTCGTCTGTGTTTTGTTTCGTCTGTAATGACGTGTCATTTGTGTTTTGTTTCTTCTGTGATGACGTGTTATTTGTGTCTTGATTCTTCTGTGATAACGTATCGTCTGTGATGATGTGTCATCTATGTTCTTCTGTGATGACGTGTTGTCTATGATGACGTGTTGTCTGTGATGACGTGTCATCTGTCTTTTGCTATCTCTTATGATCTACTCAATGTTTGACCCTCTAGACGATAGAATCAATCTTCGAGGTCTTCATGAAAGTTTAGATCTTGAAGTGCTCTTTCGAACCATCTAAAGAACCCACAAATCTGATATCTGTAGGGAAAGTTATGTCAATTTTCCCCATTCATCTATCTTTTCCCATTAGCCTGCTTTTTCATTTGGTTTTGTATGTACCTATCGTCTGCTCAATGTTTGACCCTTCAGACGATATAATCAGTCTTCGAGATGTTCATGAAAGTTGTAGATCTTGAAGTCCTCTTTCAAACCGTCTTAATATGATCTTAATTTAATATTCCTAATGATAGTTATGCTAATTTCCCCAAGGCAGGTGCAACATGATTGAGGTCAAAACCATGTTCAAATCTTTCAGCCATAACTTTATTATAAGATCTCCAAATGAGTCGGTTCTTGTCTCTAAATAAACTAGAGACATAGAGCCTCATACATTATGAACAATTAAAATTGAATTTCCCGCTTTAGGTTCCCAAGCATCTATTCGGAAATAGTAGAAGTAAGTGGTCTTGGTGGGGGCACGTCACCCTTGTAGGACACGTGTCCAGATGTCATATTGGGACGTCGGGCTCGTGACTCACAAGAGCGGGGTGTTCAACACTTATGGTATCAGAGCGACTAGGTTTAGGTCCAAGTTTGGGACTAAGTTTAAAAGTACGCTAGGCATGGAATGGGTAGTTTTCATTTACCAAATGAACATGCATTATTTTTTTTAAAAATGAACAACTTGCATTGTTTTGAATTGTTTTACATGATTTGAAACTTTTTTACATGAGCTAAAGATTTTCGATGGTTTTTATATTGAAGGAGTGACTATGCCGCCTCGAAAAAGAACTCAAGAAGCTCTGACTTGATCTAGCTCTAGCTAAGGGAGCACAGATGAATCCTATGTCCCTCAAGATACTGGGACATACCCTGCTTCTAATTCTGAGGCACCTAGTGTGCAGCATAAAGTGCCACTGCCTCCTCCTTCTATGCCATCTATGGACCCGCAATTCTTTCAGGCCTTTGCCCAGGCTTTCACTTATGCCATGGGTCAAGGGTCACAAGTGCCAGTGCCAGCTCCAATGGAGAGGAGTGGCCAATATGATAAGCTCCACAAGTATGGAGCTGTAGATTTCAATGGGACTACAAATCCCAAAGAGGTTAAAGCTTGGTTGAAGAGGACCGAGAGGGTTCTGATTCAGATAAAGTGCTCGGATGAGGAGAAGTTAAATTATACAGTAAGCTTGCTACAGGGGGACGCACTTCATTGGTGGGAATCAGTGCCCCACAATCAGGATATTTCTCCGGTGTTGTCATGGAGAGACTTTTTGGAGGCTTTCAAGAGGAAATACTTCTCAAGGGTCTATATCCAAGAGAAGGCTAGAGAGTTCCTAAATCTCATAAAGAGGGACCTGAGTGTGAGTGAATATGAGCTGACATTCACCCAGTTGTCACGGTATGCGTCCAACATTGTTGCTAATGAGGAGGATAAGTGCTGCAAGTTTGAGGAAGGATTGCATTTGGGGATCGAGGAAAAAGTCTTAATCCATAATTTCTGTGACTATTAGCAATTGGTAGATGCTACACTCCAGGCTCAGAAGCTGGAGAATATCAGGAATGAAGTGAGCAGAAAGAGGAAGAACAGGGAGCAGTCTACTGAGAATGGAATGAGCACTCCAAGGCCTGAGAGGAGTACAAGGAGTTACCATACTCAGAGTGAAGTGGGAAGCAGTGGCCCTATCAAGAACAAGCAAGCAAGAGCAGTCTTGGGGCAAGCCTCAAGTGTAGGAGGCACTAGAAGGACGGGGAGGAGCAAATTCACAAACCCTCAATGTGAGCATTGTGGGAAGCTTCACAAAGGAGAGTGCTTTAAGTTACTTAGAGCATGCTTCCGATGCAGAGAGAAGGGACACATGATCAGGGATTGTCCCCAAGCAACAAAACAAGAGGGGTCACAGTTGCAAGCCCCCAGGAGAGCAGAAATAGTGGGAACCAGGCCAGTCGTTGAGGTAGGCAGTTCTGGGGTTGGAAAGAAGGCTATTCCTCCAAGAAGACCAAGGGCTCAGGCTCAGGCAAGGGCATTCGCCATGACTAGGGAGGAAGTGACAGCCACACCTGAGGTTGTTACGGGTATGGCTCGGTTATTTAATTCTGCAGTGTATGTGTTGATTGATTCTAGCTCCACGCATTCATTTGTTTCTGCAAGTATGACATTACATCATGTTAATTTGAGGCCTTTGGGTAGTCCTTTAACTGTTAGTACTCCTCTAGGGAAGAATGTGATTATAAATCAAGTGTATAGGAATTGTAAGCTTTTCATCGAGGGTGCTCAACTGGTAGTGAACTTACTACCCCTAAATCTAAAGGACCTAGATGTCATACTAGGAATGGATGCCATGGAGAAGTATCATGCGAAGTTAGATTGTAGCTTTAAGGAGGTGGAATTTGACCTGGGTAACGGTGAGAAGGTAATTTTCAGAGGGGACAGGAAAATACCATCACCAAGAATCATTTCGGCTTTACTAGCTAATAGAATGATGGAAAGGGGTGTGAAGCCTTCTTGGTATATGTTGTGGACAATGAGGTAAATGAAGGGAGGTTAGAGGATTTTCCAATAGTGAGGGAGTTTCCAGATGTGTTTCTAGAGGACTTACCTAGTTTGCCACCGGTGAGGAAAATTGAGTTTGCCATTACCTGATTCCCGGAACTGCACCCATTTATATACCACCGTATAGAATAACTCCAGCTGAACTGAAGGAACTTAAGGAACAGTTGGAAGAACTATTAAAGAAGGGGTATGTACGGCCGAGTTCGTCACCATAGGGAGCGCCAGTTCTGTTTGTTAAGAAGAAGGATGGAACATGGCGCATGTGCATTGGTTATCGGAGGCTCAACAAGATGACTATTAAGAACAAGTATCATCTACCTCGGATTGATGATCTATTTGACCAACTTCAGGGAGCAATGGTCTTTTCCAAAATTGATCTCAAGTCAGCTATCATCAGCTTAGAATCAAAGAGTCTGATGTAAGCAAGACAGCCTTCAGGACATGGTATGGACATTATGAGTTTTTAGTCATGCTTTTTGGATTAACCAATGCTCTAGCTACTTTTATGGATCTTATGAATAGGGTCTTTAAAGAATATCTAGATCAGTTTGTCATAGTTTTTATCGATGACATTCTAGTATATTTCAAGAGTGAAGGGGAACATGAGGAGCATCTCAGGATTATGTTGCAGACATTGAGGGAGAGGGAACTTTATGCCAAATTCAGCAAATGTGAGTTTTGGCTTCACGAAGTGATATTCCTTGGGCATGTGATTTTGAAAGATGGGGTATATGTTGATCCATGGAAGGTTGCAGCAGTGGTAAATTGGCATGCACCCAAGACAGTGACAGAGGTGAGGAGTTTTCTGAGTTTGGCAGGATATTATAGGAGATTCGTTAAGGGATTCTCTATGATAGTTGCTCCGATGACTAAGTCATTAAGGAAGAATCAGAAATTTATCTGGAGTGAGGAATGTCAGAAAAGTTTTAAGGAGCTCAAGTGCAGATTAACAAGTGCTCCAGTTTTGATTTTACCTGTGGGAGATAAGGGTTATACAGTATAGAGTGATGCTTCGAGAAAGGGTTTGGGTTGTGTGTTGATGCAAGAAGATAAGGTAATAGCTTATGCCTCGTGACAGCTAAAACCTTATGAACTGAATTACCCAACCCATGATCTGGAGTTAGCAGCGATAATTTTTGCCCTGAAGATTTGGAGACATTATCTGTATGGGTTCAAACGAGGATTTTCACCTATCATAAAAGTCTTAAGTATTTGTTGAGCCAAAAGGAATTGAATTTGAGACAAAGAATGTGGTTAGATTTGCTCAAGGATTATGACTTGTTGATTGAATACCATCCAGGAAAAGCGAATGTGGTAGCGGATGCCTTGAGTAGGAAATCCTCTATAACTCATGTTCAAACAGTTTATCTGCCGCTATTGGAGGAGATGGCTAAGCTTAGGATAAGTTTGAAACAGGTGGAATCTGAATGTATTGTTGCTACTTTCAGAGTGAGACCGATACTCAGGGGGAAAGTTAAGGAGTTACAAGCATAGGAGTAAGCTTCGAGAAGAAATTCATAATGGTAAGAAATCTGAAGCGGTGGTGAGGGATGATGGACTTATGGTTGTCGGAAACAGACTGTGTATTCCAAATGTCAAAGAAGTAAAGGATGAAATACTAGATGAGGCATACAATGCGCCTTATGCCATGCACCCAGGTAGCACCAGGATGTATAGAGATCTGAAAGAACATTTCTGGTGGAAAGGCATGAAGAGAGATGTAGCAAAATTTGTGAACAACTGTCTAGTATGTCATCATGTCAAGGCTGAACACCAGGCACTTCTGGCAAGTTAAGGCCATTGTCCATTCCTGAGTGGAAGTGGCAACGGGTAACTATGAATTTTCTGATAGGTTTTCCCAAGACTAGTAGGAAGCAAGATGCTATATGGGTCGTTGTAGATCGGTTGACGAAGTCAGCACATTTTCTGCTAATTAAACAGACTGATTCTCTGCATATGCTAGCAAAGAAATATATTGATGAGATAGTGAGACTACATGGGATTCCGAACTCTATAGTTTCTGACAGAGATCCTCGATTCACTTTAAGATTCTGGGGAAGCTTACAAGAGGCTCTGGGAACCAAGCTGAGTTTTAGCACTGCTTTCCATCCTCAGATAGATGGTCAAACTGAAAGAACCATTCGAACCTTTGAGGGAATGCTTAGAGCATGTGTGATGGACTTCAAAGGAGCTTGGGATGAGCATTTGCCATTAGTAGAATTTGCTTATAATAATTCATACCATTCGAGCATTCAGATGGCTCCATATGAAGCATTGTATGGAAGGAGATGTAGAACTCCGATATGTTAGGATGAAGAAGGAGAAAGAAAACTGATAGGGCCAGAGCTACTTCAGATGACAGTAGACAAGGTCAACTTAGTTAAACAACGGCTTAAGGCAGCACAGGATAGAATGAAAAGTTATTCTGATAAACACCGAAAGGAGATGGAGTACGAAGTCGGTGAGAAGGTCTTTCTTAAGACATCTCCTTGGAAAGGGATCATGAGATTTGACAAGAAAGGCAAGTTGAGTCCAAGATATGTGGGTCCTTACGAAATTCTTGAGAGGATTGGACCGCTAGCCTATAGGTTGGCGTTGCTACCAAAATTGTCACAGATACATAACGTCTTTCATGTGTCCATGTTGAGAAGATATAGATCGGATCCATCCCACATCATTCAGACCACTGAGGTTCAATTGAGAGATGATCTTAGTTATGAGGAGATTCCAGTGGAGATTTTGGACACCAAGGAAAAGGTCCTCAGGAACAAGAGGGTTCAGCTAGTTAAAGTTCTGTGGAAAAACCATTCTGTTGAAGAGGCCACATGGGAGCCCTTGGAGGCCATGAGGGAAAAGTATCCACACCTCTTCATGAATGATACTAGAAAATGTTACTAGAAAATCATGAATGATTCAATATAATGGGACATTATAAAAAAGTGAGTTAATTTAATTCAAATGACTGAGAAAAAAAGATTAATTTCAATCTAAGTTTACGTCAAGATATATTCAAAAGAGTCTACCTTCTACGTAGAAGGCAGTACGAATACAAAATATTTATATAGTGAGAATGAGATGATGATTGATATGATAAAAATTGATTCATTAGTCGAGAAATCATATTTTTAATAGATGTATGAAAACATAGATGTATGAAAACATGCTCTTGTAGTATGTTTGTCGCACACGATAGATGTATGAAAAAATAGATGTATGAAAACATGCTCTTGTAGTATGTTTGTCGCACACGATATTAGACAAGCGTGAGTAATGTAGAATTGTTTTCTTTATGGTCAATTTAACTTTATTACGTGTGAGTGGAAGATAATGGATTAGTACACATAATAAGTTAATAAAATGAAACATTATAATTGTAAATGTGACAACTTTTAAAAAAGCATATATAAGATATGATTTATCAGAAAGATAAGTGATTGGATCTTATCTTTCTGATCATGTGAATTGTAAGTAATTTTGCTCTTAATCAGCGATACAAGTAAGTTTCGATCATGTTATTTGCAAATAAAAATATAATTATAATACTAAATTACAAAGTTGTTTTTAAGAAATATACATCAATCGAAAAAAAAGTTTACGTGAGTAGAGTTAGACCGCATAATTGCCTCCTTCAAGTAATTAAACGAAATGATTTAAATGGAGTGAGAAAATTAGAACATTTGCAAAAACAATAAAATATAAACAAAAAGTGAACAAACTCAAATTTATTTGGAGTTGAATCATTAAGCTAAATTATGAATTGGGAATTATTTTTATAAGAGTATTTTGACTTTGCATCAGTATTTGTTACGTTGCATTTTCATTTATATACCAATTTGCAGAGCTTATTGGATCCTATCTATCTTTCTACTTTTAATATTCTTATTTTGGTCTAAATATATCTCAAGATGATTAGCTAACTGGTCAAACGAAATGAGGTTAGGTTCTAGAACAAGGAAAAGACATGAAATGTCTTTCTTTCCTCGCGAAATTTCTATTTCTACGAAAACACGAAAGAAGCAAAAAGTAACGCCATCCATGGTTTTGTAGCCCATAAGTTTATAGAGGGAATCAACTTTAGCCCAAGAAAAACCATGAACTCATGTTTAACGCAAACCCACCTAGTAGTCCTCGCCTCGCCCTAGAAACAACACCTTTCTAAAGCCTTCGATACCCTCACAGTTGTCCTGTCTTGATCTCACCTAATCTCATACGCAATCTCTGTCTCTCTCTCTCTGTTACTTACTCAGTGTATGTTTCTTCCATGATCTTCGACCTTTTAAGCCTTATCTACATCTGGGTTTCTGTGTTTTTTGATCTGGGTATTTATTTATTTGTTGGGTTTCTTTTTGTGGTCTTTGCAGGGGTTGGTTCATAGGAAATGGCTACCAAGAAGAGTGTTGGTACTTTGACAGAGGCAGATTTGAAGGGGAAGAGAGTCTTTGTCAGGGTAGATCTGAATGTTCCTTTGGATGAAAACTGTAACATCACTGATGACACCAGGGTCCGTGCTGCTGTGCCCACTATCAAGTACTTGATGGATCGTAAAGCCAAAGTTATTCTCTCCAGTCACTTGGTATAGACCCTAATGTAGCCTGATTCATAACCTTCTGTGATTCAGATATATTCCTTCTTTATACTTGGATGTGAGTTTGGTATTCCTTTCTAGATCAGTTATGCTGATTTTAGCGAAGTGTTATCCGCTTTTACTTTCTTGGCCAATACTGCCCTGTGCTTGCTATTTCTGCTTACTGAATCCTAGTTCTGATTGATGATAAGGAAACTTGGTTTTTTATTTTTCTTCACTTCAATTCCTAAAATTTGCGTGAGCTTTGAACAACTAAGGCCGACTTTCATTTCTTTTATTATTTGCTCTAATTTGGGTTTTGAATATGGAAATGTGCATTTGATATTAACGGATCAAAACTTTTTCCAAATTTAGTTTTTGTCTAACTTGCTGAAGGAGCTCTTGTTTATAGTTTTTAAGTTTCTTTGATTTATTGCACGTAACAGGTTATCCAAACATCATTCGACAAATTTTGTGGATCAATACTATTTAGATGTGCTTATGTATTTCCATGAATCCAAACAGTTGATCTTTCTCTATTTTGGGTTGGTTTGAAGCCTATTACTAGGATTTATTTTGTTAGGACGAATAGGTTATTGTGTATAGTTCATATATTTCTGTTTAAAATTCTTCCCTTTGCAGACAATTAACTGGGACTATAAGTAAATGGATTGAATGTTTGACCTGTATTTACGGTGGCTTTTAGGGACGTCCCAAGGGTGTTACCCCCAAGTACAGCTTGAAGCCTCTTGTGCCGAGGCTCTCTGAACTTCTTGGAGTTGAGGTATATCTTCATTTTCCTTCTCGTTCTTTCTTACCATTTATGAGAATCATAATTTTAGATTATTTCAGCTGATTACTGTTCTGACACTTTCTTGCAGGTTAAGATGGCAAATGATTGTATTGGAGAGGAAGTTGAGAAACTGGTGGCTGGAATCCCAGAAGGTGGTGTTTTGCTCCTTGAAAATGTTAGGTTCTATAAGGAGGAGGAGAAAAATGATCCTGAATTTGCGAAGAAGCTAGCTTCCCTTGCAGATCTCTATGTGAATGATGCATTTGGTACTGCTCACAGAGCTCATGCTTCGACAGAGGGAGTTGCTAAGTACTTGAAACCTGCTGTTGCTGGTTTTCTCATGCAGAAGGTATGGAGGTTATCCATGTTTCTGGCAACTCAAATTTGATGCTATACTTAATTGCTTACAGAAAGCTGAAAGTTACAAGCATCACTTGTGCTACCTATTCTAAATAGTAGTTTGATATGTTGGATGCCTGGAGTTCTTGATGCATCTGTGTACATTCAAAAGGTGAAATTCGTAATGTAAAGAGAGATTTTACTACTGAAAACCATCTCCTCCTCTTTTTTAGGGTGAAAATAATTACGTTTACCTATTTTAAATAGTAGTTTGATATGTTGTTGGATGCCTGGAGTTCTTGATGCATCTGTGCATAAGCAAAGGGTGAAGTTTGTTATGTAAAGATTTTGAACAGAGATTTTACTACTGAAAACCATCTGCTGCTCTTTGTAGGGTGAAAAGAAGTATATCAATGATTGTTACTTATGTTTTTCTTTTTTCAATTTGTATGTAGCACTTATAATTAATTAATCTAATGCTCATGACAGGATGAAAGTAAGTACCCTTATGCTGTGCACTTTATTTTTTCTCGTCTTAATTGGTTTAATATTGGTATCAATTGAAATTTCATACTTTTGAAGATGCAATTGTTTAGTTTAGGCTGTAATGTTCGTGCTTGTTATGAACTTCAAAATTTAGGAACTTGATTATCTCGTTGGAGCTGTTGCAAATCCCAAGAAACCATTTGCTGCAATCGTTGGTGGTTCAAAGGTGTCATCAAAGATTGGGGTTATTGAATCTCTCTTGGGGAAGGTTGAGATCCTCTTACTTGGTGGTGGAATGATCTTCACATTTTACAAGGCCCAAGGTCACTCAGTTGGTTCTTCACTTGTAGAGGAAGACAAGCTTGATCTTGCCAATTCTCTTGTGGAGAAGGCAAAGACTAAGGGTGTATCATTAGTGCTGCCTACAGATGTGATCATTGCTGACAAATTTGCTGCAGATGCCAACAGTAAGGTATGTATTCCTGCCCATCAAAGTTTCCTTTAGGCCCTTGTTCAAAACAAAGTGGACATCGAAAAGTGTATGGTTAAATCTTCTTTTGGGTAACTGGGACTTGTGTATCCATTCTCATGGAGGGATAGGGTTTGGAAAGGATTTAAATTAAATTATCTTTTTTTCCCTAAGATATGCCTCATTTTTACAGATTGTGGCAGCATCAGAAATCCCAGATGGGTGGATGGGTTTGGATATTGGACCTGACTCCATTAAGACATTCAGTGAGATATTAAATACCACCAAAAGTGTTATCTGGAATGGACCTATGGGAGTCTTTGAGTATGAAAAGTTTGCTTCGGGAACTGAGGTACCTTGAGGACTAGTGAATCTATACGTGATTTATTTTTCCATGTAATATGGCATTGAAATTGAAAAAAATCGTGTCAGGCAATTGCTAAGAAGCTTGCTGATCTGAGTGGGCAAGGTGTGACAACGATCATTGGAGGAGGTGACTCGGTTGCTGCAGTCGAGAAGGCTGGGCTTGCTGACAAGATGAGTCACATCTCTACTGGAGGTGGTGCAAGCTTGGAGCTACTTGAGGGCAAGTCACTTCCAGGAGTTCTTGCTCTGGACGATGCTTGAGCTGGGTCTTCGTCATGTTGGCACTTTGTTGTTCCTCCAATTTTCAGATAACGGTACCTGGTTGTTTCATAAGCTAGTGAACTCTTATTACCTGAATATGCATGATCCTAGAGAGTCTGTAGAGTGATCAATCAAATAAATGCTTTTTTACAGTATATATTTTACCGCTTTCTTGACGGTCCAAGTCCAAGCATCGTCATTTGCTTACAAGTTATCGCCAGGCGGCCGGTTTTGGGATCGTTGGTTCGCATTGTCCGGGGATCTCCCCTCCGAATACCAAAAAATATACTGGGAAGATACTCGAAAGAAATGGGATTATTAAAAATCTTAGAATTTTTAAAATTTTCAAAAATATCTTTTCTACTAATTTTTTATAAAATGTTTTCTTTTAGTTTTAGTTAAAAAAATAACACACTGAATGTGGATTAATTATTAATGTGTTAATTTAATTTGATTTTAAATTTATTTTAAATATTAACTAATTAAATTTAATTTCAAATAATAATTAAAGATAATTATCATAAATTGTTAGATTAGGGGTGATTGGTTTTACTTTTTTTTTTTTTTGGTTTTTAGTTTTCATTTCTTGTTTGTAGTTTTTGTTTTTTAATTAAAAAGTAAAAAATTATTTGGTTGAGATTTTTAGTATAAAAATTGAAAATAAAAATGTTTTATTTTATCCCCCTATTTTTATTTTTGTAATTATATTCATATTAATAATTTTCAATATCATTGTTATGTTTTTAAATTAATTGATTCTCATTATAGATTATCTACATATACATCAACATATTCTACTCCTTAAATCCTTATACGATAGTTTCATCTACATATACAACAACATAAAAGATTAAAGAGTCCTCACAAACGAACGACCATACTTATAGGAATATTTTCCTTTACTGCATAAAAATCTTCCGAAATTGTTTTGTAATTTCCTTCTAAATTTATCCATACAATCATGTGTTGAGAAAAGATGAATAAAATATTGTTGTTTTGTACAATTTGGTACTTTCTTATTCTATTTTCTAGTATTTATTTCAGGGCATCATAAGATCAAAAGACAAAAGCCAGCTAAAAAGTATCTGAGAAAGAAAAGAAAAGGAAAAGGGAAAAAAAAAACACAACTTTTAATGTTCCAGTTCCTACTATAATCTCCAAGAGGTCTAACTTTTGGAATAAGTGTGCCAAAAGAGGAATTAGAAGCCAATTGACTTGGTATGAATCTATATTTCTTATTCTTGATTCACATATCGGCTTCTATTACAAACATCCCAATCCTCTAGCTTTAGATCTAATACACTCATATTTTCTTATCTTTTTAGTACCTTAACACTTAGTATTTGTTCCCATTTTTTGTACAAAATGATTCACTTATCTTACTTTGTGCTCTACAAGTACTTTTGGACATGAAACAAAGAATATGAGCTAAACAAGGTAGAATTAACGCAAATAGAGTTCATATTTGGAACGAATAGGTCAAAATGAGCAAGAATGGTCGAAGTTGCAGAAATCTTAATCCTACGAGAATTAAGAATCTTAATTGCATAAGAAATTTTACTCTGACTAGGATTTCCAATTTTGACGATTTGTGGTGAAAAGTAAAATTGGTGATGAAAATTATGGATGACGAGTAATCTTAATCCTATTAGGATTAGGAATCCTACTTTGACTAGAAATTCTAGTTCCACAAGGATTTCCTAACGGCAGCGCAAATAGATTTCGTCAATGCAATCGGTTTCGTCAACAAATAAACAACTTCGACAACAACCTTTGGGAAGATTCTAGAAGATTTGATGACATGGCAACCCTCCATTGGTCATATGATGATGTCATCCACATGGTCAGCCACCTCATCTGCCACAGCACCCTCCTTTTCACCTTGGACGTCGCAAATGAAAGCCTACACCGCCAACTCATGTGTATATGTGTGTGGAAGCTTCATCCACCGCCCTTGAAGTTTCCAAATCCACGTTGAAGTCTTATCTCTCTTCCACCACCTCAAGACCAATATAAATTGGGCTAGATATCAAGCTAAATTCGGAATGGATTTCTTTTCCACGAAGCAATGGATTTTCAGACGGACCTTTCGACAATATTGGGCTTATATATGAAGATCTAACCGTTGGATTGGGTTGAAATTTTGTGTGAATAAACTTAACTCATTGAGCTATTTGCATCTAAAATTTGAGCTGTAAATTATTTGCCATTTGAGAGTTATAAAATGTTGAAGTTGCCTCTGAGAATCTGCCAGAGTAGTGAAATTCCAATTTGGCAAAGATTACAAGTTCAACTCTGACCTATACCTCTATATATAGGGTCCTATTAGCTCATTAAAGGGTGTTCACGTTCTCTTTCTTCTTGTGCTAAGGCGTGACCTATAGCTTCCTTCTCTTCATCTTTTTCTTTTAGAATTAGGTTTCTCTTATCATTGATCTTGTTGAATACACTATGAGTTTTTCTAGCTAGATTTCTTTTTCCAATTGTAAGAGGTAATAACCTCTAAACCCTAATTTGATTCATGAGAAATTTTGCTTAATTATTCTATGTAAATTGTGTGATGACTATGAGTTTATAATATGATCTTAATTGTTGAATCATGTGTGCCGGATTAAAGTCATGAATTTGATTTTGTTTATGTGATTTGAATGCTAATTTGATTGTTTAAGGTAGAAGTTGCCGAATTGATTAATTGGTAGTAGCAAAAACTTATTAGATTTGGATGGAAGTTATCAAATCTGATTTGTTTGATTATAAACTTTGGTTTAAATTATAGATAGAAGTTATCATGATTTAAATTTGAGATCTTTAGCCAATGTTTGAATTGCTCTTGTATAATTTTATGTCGATTAGAAGTTATGATGCATGAATTTATGTTTGAAGATTAGTTTACTTAGAAGTTAAGAAATTTGACATTCGAATTGGTTGATCCATTGTCACACACAAATTACACATAGATTATCTTTTATGTTCCATGATTGAATTGATTAGGTGTTTATTGGTGACAATGAAGACATATTCATCACTTAGTTCAAGAAGATGAGAAGTCGATGTCAGATTGTACTCTCAGAGACTGTGTATATGACGTCAGCTCAAAGGGGTCTCGATATTGAACTTCAAAAAAAATTATAAGGTATGAAATTTCATGATTTTTATGAATTGTCAACAAAACTATTTGAATACAAATAACTTCTTAAGGAAGAAGGGCATTAAATAATAGTTTAGTTGGTACTTATTTTACGGAAACAAATTCATATGATTTGAAAGTGGTTGAAGTCAATATCCCTAGAACCTATGTTTGTCCCTCTTTAGATTGAAAATCTCTTAAAGTCAAAAGGAAAATATAACTAACTACTTAAATTCAATAAAATTTTGACACCCTAAAATAGAAAAAAAATAAATTTTTATTACAAGAAAATTTTATTACTTTACCATTGGAGCACAAAATTCCCACAAAGAAAGAAATAAGAGGAAGGGACTAATGCAAGTACCATAATATATGGAGTCACCAACGAATTCATGCTAGCCATCTAAGAATGTTATCTAAGATCAAATGAATAGGAAAATTATGTTGTTTGCTGAAGCTGACCAAATTATGTTGATAAATAAAGATCCATACAAAGAATTCAATCTTTTTAGCTTAAAAGTGAAAAGACTCAAATATTGTGAGTCCTAGAAGACATTTAGTGAGAAAATTTGTGAACATGGGAGTCAGTTAATAAGTTTAAGATTCAAGAGTCCACAAATTTGATACATAATTTGTAACATCCCGCCCCCTACTAAGGGTTAGAACCTTAACAATTTGGCGCACGTGAGCTTAGAACCCAAAAAAAAAATGGAAGTGGGTGTGTGAGAATTGTGTGTCCGTCAAACGGACATGGACAGCTTCGGGTGAATTGGAACACTTTGGTCGATTCATGTCCGTTTAACGGACATGCAGGTCCATTTAACGGACCGTCTCGGATGAAATTGTATTGCTTGGCCAGTCAATGTCCGTTTAACGGACATGCAAGTCCGTTTAACGGACATCCTCGGGAAAGCTTTAGTCAATTGCATTTTTTTGACCATTTTAAATTTGGTACATGTGGTCGTAAGTGAGATTATGATCAAAATGCATCATATTTGGATAGACATTGATGAATTG
>JAOTBA010000002.1:13658211-13668566 GCA_025629845.1 Erythroxylum squamatum
ATTGAATAATACCTGAAATAATTTCTTAACTAATTCTAGATATTTTATTATTATCAAAACATAAAGGGATTTAATTTTTCAACCACCATTGGTCCAACAGATGCCTTACTTGATTTTTGATACTTAAATGTTGTATATAATTTTTGTGATTGGTGGGGAAACGATTGGCCAATCGTGTGCTGGGCACAACTGATTATGATTAAGCGACCCTCGTACCATTGACGCTGGTATATGAAAGTCGAGTCGCCGTATCGACACCTTTCTACAGGACTTGAGGGTGATTCCACACCTAGGGTCTGGACACCGATGAGGTCATCACCTAGGGTCATGACGCTCCTGTCGACTGTAGTCCCGACTCACCACGGATGAAAGTCGAGCCAACACCGAGTATCGGTGGGTGTGCACATTAGTTTGGTCGACTAATGGTGTCACACATGATTGTTTTGGCTTATCCTAATATTGGTTTTCCTATTGAGATGTGATTGAGAAATATGTTTTTATGCTTTTGTATACTGGAATTGGGACCTATGTTCACCAGATGAGTGAGTTAACAGGCTAGGCCTATGATTCCTAACCGGTATACATTGAGTCATAGGCTGGGCCTATGTGTTTTCTATGGGATATATATATAATCACTTCATAGATTATCTACACTGCCTTGGAATGAATTACTTCTATTTGTGATATATGCTTCTCCTGCTCACGGAGTACCAAGTGTACTCACCCCCTCCGTTTTCCAACCATACAGGTTAATTTAGTGAACTCGAAGCTCTGTGAGGACCGTGCGACTTTTTGACCTTTTCAGGGTATTTCCGCACGTGGGTAGTCTCTTGTTTGTACTTTTGTTGTCTAGTGGCTCGTGCACTGTGTTTATGTAAATATACATTATGATTTTGTGAATTAATTTTTGATTGCCTTATATTTTGTAAAAGATTTTATGTATGAATTTTTGATACTTGAGTTGGGATTGCTTGAAGTTGAGGTTGTCTTGAGTGGACTAGAGAGTCCTGAAGTTGTGGTTGGATGTGAATATAGAAGTGTGTTTAAAACCATTTGTAGGTTTTTGGGATTTTTAAAATACATCCATTATGCTGCCCAAATTTTTCAAAAAAAAAATTAAAATAAGAAAGAAACACCTATGAGGTCATCGCCTAGGGTCATGATGCTCTTGTCGACTGTAGTCCGGACTCACCACGGGTGAAAGTCGAGCCAACACCGAGTATCGATGGGTGTGCACATTAGTTTGGCCGACTAATGGTGTCACACATGATTGTTTTTGGCTTATCCGAATATGGATTTTCCTATTGAGATTTGATTGATACATATGATGTTTTTGTGCTTTTGTGTACTGGAGCTGGGAACTATGTTCACCGGATGAGTGAATTAACAAGCTAGGCCTATGGTCCCTAACCAGGAGACTTTGAGTCATAGGCTGGGCCTATGTGTTTTCTATGTGATATATATTTCCTTCATAGGTTATCTATACTGTCTTGGAATGAATCAATGCTATTTGTGATATATGCTTCTCTTGCTCACGGAGTACCTAGTGTACTCACCCCCTCCGCTTTCCAACCATGCAGGTTAATTTAGTGAGCTCGAAGCTCTGTGAGGACCGTGCGACTTTTTGACCTTTCGGGGTATTTCCGCACATGGGTAGTCTCCTGTTTGTACTTTTATTGTCTAGTGGCTCGTGAACTGTGTTTATGTAAATATGCTTTATGATTTTGCGAGTTAACTTTTGTTTGCTTTGTGTTTGTAAAATATTTTATGTATGAACTTTTGATACTATTGTTGAGATTGCTTTAAGTTGAGACTGCCTGGAGTTGAAATTGCCTTGAGTGGACTAGAGAGTCTTGAAGTTGTGGTTGGATGTGAATATAGAAATGTGTTTGAAATTTTTTGCAGGTTTTTGGGATTTTTAAAATACAGCGGTTGTGCTGTCCAAATTTTTCAAAAAAAAAAAAAAAGATATTCAGTAAGCCTTGCATAGTCGGATTAAGGATACTTCGAGTATCCTTAGCCCGAATATGCGGCGATTGTCATGGGCCCGATGTGGTACCGGGCCGTGACATGTAAAATATGATAATAACACTTACCATTTGATGGATTACATTTTTCAGGAATCGCCATTTCTAGGCAAGTAGAAACCAATTCCTCCTTAAGAGATAAGATGGCCTAGTCCAAGGCATACCTGAAACAACTTCACTTATCGTAGTTGCTTATTGGAGATGTTATTTATCAAATAGGTAAAGAAAAGAGCTAATAAGCACAATATAAACTAACCTTGTTAAGTACTACGCACCCGATTGAGAGATTTGTCTCTTATAAAGCTCTATCTTCTCAATATAAAGCTTTTTTTGCTAATCTGGATAGCATTGATGTTCCCAAAAATATTTAAGAAGATCTTAAAGTTCCAAAATGGAGAGAAGCAATTTTTGAAGAAATAAGAGCACTTGGAAAGAATGAAAGATGGGAAGAAGTTGATCTGCCAAAGGGATATAAACCCGCAAGGTGTAGGTGGATATTCACTGTCAAATATAGGGTTGATAGTTCCATTAAGAGGTATAAGGCGAGATTGGTAGCTAAGGGCCATCTCAGACTTATGGGATGGACTACAAGGAAACATTTGAACCTATGGCCAAACTAAATACTATCAGACTAAAAGGATGAAACAGAGTATATAGAATAAGAAAATCTCCTTTTGGCAACTTGATATCAAAAATGCCTTCTTGAATGGCCAACTAAAAGGATGAAACAGAGTATATAGAATAAGAAAATCTCTATACGGGCTAATTACACCACAAGCTTGGTTCGAAAGATTTGCCAAAGTCCTTAAAACAGAAGGATACACACAAGCACTGTCAGATCATACAATATTTTTCATAATTAGAGAAGATAAGAAGACAATTTTGATTGTGTATGTTGATGATATTAACATGATTAGTGATGATGCAGAGGAAATTACAAGACTTAAGATAGCGTTGAAGTAAGAGAAGTTAAAGACTTAGGAGAAATGAAGTATTTATGAGCATGGAAGTAGTAAGATCAAAGAAGGGAGTTTACATCTCACAAAGAAAGTACATTCTTGATCTCTTTAGAGAATCTGGAATGTTAGGATGCAAACCAAGCATTACTCCTATTGACAGTACAAAGTTTGGGGATGAAGATGACAAACTTGTTAATCGTGAAGAATATCAAACACTAGTGGGAAGACTAATTTATTTGGCTCGTACTAGACCAGATATTGCTTTTACCGTGAGTGTTGTATGTCGCTATATGTATGCACCAAGAGAAAGGGCTACTATTCAAGAAAGGAGATCAAAGAACAATTGAAATGTATACTAATTCAGATTGGGCAAGTTCAGAAGAGGATAGGTAATCAACCACCGGATATTGTACTTTTATGTGGAAAAATTTGGTCACGTGGCAAAGTAAGAAGCAAAAGGTGTAGCGAAGAGTAGTACTGAAGCTGAACTAAGAGTTGTTGCAAAAGGGATGTGTGAAAGTCTCTAGATAAAGAGACTATTTACAGAATTGGAAATCATTTTTTAGATAACTAGAAAGCACTATTGTGATAATAAGGCAGCCCTAAGCATGGCACACATTCCAATCCACCATGAGAACAAAACATTATTGAGGTTGCTCGAAATTTCATCAAAGAGAAGATAGAACAATATGCCTAACTTATGTTCCAACAAAGAAGCAGATAGCTGATGTATTTATGTATTTACCACAGGACTTCAACAAGAAGCATTTGAAGAGTGTATTAGCAAGTTGGACATAGATATCTATGATCCAAATTGAGAGGGAGTATGGTTAAGATATGTATATCTCATAATATTATGATCTGATCAAAATCAGATCTTTTTAGATTAGATAACAGTATCTTACAGATATATAACATCCTAGGATTATATTCTATATCTTTACAGATTTTCTAACTTATTCTGTAAACATTATTCGTGTATATATATACTACAGTCTCTAATAAAAATACATAGAACAAATTAGCTTTGATTCATAGATAGACTCCCAAATAAAGGGCATTTTGAATATCTATCAAGCATTGCAAGCTATGCATACCATCATCATATGCAGAAGATGTTATCTAATTCTCAAACAAAAGTCAACTAAAAAGTTATGTCGAATATAATCATTGCTCGAAAAAATTTCGCATACAACAAATTGCTTCTGCAGCAAATGATTATCATATTCTTAAGTAGACTAATCTAAGATAAAGAAACAACATCCATTATATTTTACCCATGATTTAGAGTACTCTATATGTTGAGCCACAAAATTATTGTTTAAAATTGAAAGGAAATATAAAAGAGATAAAACTTTGTCGTATCAAATAAAAAGTAATAATAATACATAAGCAATATAACTCACCTGGATAGGTTTTCTAGATGACACACAAGCACCGACAGTGGTTTGATCCTTGGGAGCCCTATTTACAAATGTATAAAGTAAAACTATCAACCAATCATAGTCAATAAATCATATAAAACCAAGAAAACTTCTAATGCTTGACATAATAATAGTTAACTATAAAGCTACTCACTATCTAGTAAGAATACAACTAAGGCAAAGTAGTAGCATCTGTATGATAAGCAATTATATTTAAAAGATGCAAATTTCATTACTCACATTATTGCAAAACCATTACTAACTCTACTCCTCCATAGATGGCTCCTACCAATACTCACTTGACGCATAACTTTAATATTCACTTTAACCTTAATTGAATTCTAGAAGAATGTTTAAATATCCAAATTTGTTTAGAATACTCATAAAAATGTCTGTTAAATGTATCTAGACTAGCAGAATAAGCACTGTAGAGGATAAGATCAGTACATCTTTACTAGGAAAAATGTTGATTCTCTTGGCCTTTTTCGAACTTTTGTTGTTTTCCTACATCCACAATGAAGTTAATTAAGAATAACTTTTAAAGACTTCAAATATCAATTGGCCTCTATTACGTAAGTTTAGCATAATATTTTATCTAGAGTTTATTTGTGCAAACAAGATCACAACCTGTACATTCTTTGTATATGCCTGGTTCAGCCTCTTTAAAATAAGTAGTGACTTCCTTCGTGAGGATATGAATGAAGAAACATCAATAGCACATACGACAAGTGTACTAAAAATATTCAAACTAATGTACACAAACTCATGCCTCTTTAATGGAAGCGAACTCTTTGAATTCCTGCTCATGAAACATTTGTTATCATCCAACAAATTATGTGGTTCAATCAAGTTCTCATCAAAAATAAAATATTGGATCTTTTCTAAGAATTAATATTTTGAAAATGATTTAGTCAATGAAAATACAAATACATGCCACTGTCATATGTCGATTCACAGCTACTAATCTCAATATGGGCTATTTGACTAGAGCTTTATGATTTTGAGACCTGCTATTTTCAAGACCAGTAAGCACCTAATGCACTCATCACTTAGATTCACAAGAATAAATTAGGACAATGAAACTCTTTGTGTGGAATGCACACCTAGAAAGCTTTTATTTGAAGCATCCTTTATAGCGGCTAACAATTATGTGATTGTGAGTAGTATAATTACAATGGCAAGAATGGGAAACATTGAGAAAGCTGTTAATGACACCAAGGCTGTGTGTATTGAACCAACATATTTGGGAAGATTGATATCCATAGAGAAATGCATATGAGTAGATCCTATGAATAAACCTTATAATTTAACCATAATCAAGCCTTTAAAGGAATAAATAAAATGCCTTGTTGATGAAATAACTTTTAAATGTCTTTAACTAACGTCGCTTGACATTATATTTAATGAATCCTAGGTAGATTAGAGTTCCCTTTAATTTTATGTTTATCCTAAATTAATCTACTAGTTTTGGTTTTAAAAGTTCATAGCAAGGAACTCGACAAAAACATCATCAAGAATTGGAAACTTTATTATTTATTTTTTTAGGAAGAAAATTCGAAATAAAAATCCAAGTTTGATTAGTCCAATGACAACCTACATTCTTTTCATATTCTCCCTTAGAACTACTAATTTGACTAGCATATACTAGATGAAAAAGTTCTTTTATAGCATTCATAACTTTTCTTCTAGAAAACACAAAAAAAGGACGCCTTTCATTGGTCACCCACATACAAATAGTTGTGCATCGAAAGAGTAGCATTTCTACTTGGTCCTAACTAGATGATGCTAGACCAACAGATAATAATTAATTTGACTAAACCTATATTAGGAGCAAAAGTATAAGTTTTAGTTATTTACATGGAACAATAGTAATCTCATTTCAGCCACATATTAAATTCCTTTTTAGTTGAAATTCATATTTAGTTTCTTTTCTAATTAGGATCATAACTGTTTAGGAATTTGTTTATATTGATATTGGAGTACTTCACTCAATTCTTATCTCTTGTTCTCTCTTTTCTTTCATCTGTTTTTTAGCTTCTAAGCTAGTCTAAAGTTCTATGTTTTCTGTTCTGTTTGTTTAGTTGAATTCTTGTTAATAGGATTTGTGTTCCATCAGTATTTCACAGCAATAATGCATGTTATAAATGTTCATTGAAACAAGGAATAAGAGTCACATAGCTCGTTTCAGAAAAAACATAGCTTCCAAAACATACAAAAGATATTTAGCTTTTGATAACGTACTAGTACCAATGATGACTTTGTTGAAAGATTTACAGCCATACGTTTTCTCCCTAAAGTGCTTCAAATATAAATGACAAAGAGAATATGAAACTAAACCACTCGTAAAAACAAGTAAAGGAAAACAAATAATTAACCTATTTTCGTGCTAACATGAAAAATGAGTTTGTGACTTAGATAGCTTTCTACGTAATGTTTAAAGTGTTAAGATAAAAGAAAAAAAAAACTAGAAAGGAAGTAAATCGTTCTATCCATTTAACATGTATTTTGCATTTCCCATATTCAAAATTCAAGAAAAGAAAATTCCTTCCTTAAAAGAAAGGATGGTTCTCCCATATTTATATCAATATAGCACATATTATAAGTAATAATTTCTTTCAAAATTCTACAATCAAGGAGCTATTTATCTACCATCTTAAGAAGAGACAAAGTGAAATTTGATGCTTGCATATTACAAATGGCATCACGAGACACGACAACTTATCATGTACAGAGCCACTTACATTGGTTTAGAGGCATCATATGTCATACTTTTGGAAAATTTGCTTCGAACATTACTTATATCAGCCAATGCTTTCCTTCTAACATTTTGATTAACTGAAAAAAACCCAATATATAAGTATAACGAAAGCAAATAAAGCAAGAATCTATATTCTCACATTTTAGGCTTATTATATCCTCCGTACTAGATCCATCATGCCTTAGCTGTTCAAATCACACACAAAAACTAGAGATAAGAGTTTTTTATGTCAACGCCTTTCCCAAACTTCTCAAAGAAACACCCTCTTGAACTGTAAAGAATTAAGGAAGAAATTAAAAGTATAAATTACCTTTGAATGCGTGGCAGTGGTCACTAAAGCCACTGTGTTGAATTGTTTAGATATCTTTTTGCAAAAAAATTTATACACTTTTTTAAAAACAAAGCCAAAAGTAAAATAAAAGTTGTCTACTTTACTTTTTACTTGGTATATGAGAAAATTGAAACCGGGGTATGGATAAATTTTAACTATCCAAATTATGGTGAAAAAAACAACCTCAGTTAAGCAGAAAAATGGTAGAGAAATAACGAAGTTTATTGCAGAGATACAGACGACCCAGCATCTATTTCTTTAAGACAAATTAGCAAGTATAGACATGTATACGTCATACTTATATGTTGAGCTAGTAATTCCCAAATAAGCATTAAATCCTTCTATTGCAAGCTTCATACAAATACAAGGCTACACCCAACATAAATTACTAATTTGGGATTTAATGCTTATCCAGAGTTCACAGTTATTCATAGGTGAAGTTTGCAAAGTTGCATTCTTATGTAAGCATATTTAATACAAAATGAAAAATAACAATAATGATCACACTGATCGTATGAAGCATTCACCAGAAACACAAATATGACTTGCACTTACTTTCCAGTCCCATCAGGCTTATCATTTTCATTATCCAAATAGACTTTAAATTTTCGAACTGTCCCTGTCCGAAAAAAGTTGACAAAGTATATAACCAAGTGAACAAAATTCCATCCAGTATCTAAAACATCAAAGTGAGACCGAATGCTCCTTTTACCATTTCCATGAGGAAGGGCATCTCCGATGACTCTATTGGTGGCATAACCTTTCCCTAAAATTTTGGAAAAAAAATTGAAGAAAAAAAAGAAAAAATGAAGTACTGAATTAACAACAAAATATGTGATTATCTCCTACTTTAGCAGCCACCATTCCTTTCCGTTCCTCCAAATGCTAAGCAATTGATTGAAACTCTAGACAAAGATTGCTAACTTATCAAAAAGAAGACTAAAAGTTGTCCACAATTCCTTATTCGCTTGAGTTGCTTGCTTAATCTTCATTATGTTTAAAATTTAGTATCAGCTCTAACAAATTTTCGGAAGGTCATACTAATAGG
Source organism: Erythroxylum squamatum (assembly GCA_025629845.1). Lineage (NCBI taxonomy): Eukaryota > Viridiplantae > Streptophyta > Magnoliopsida > Malpighiales > Erythroxylaceae > Erythroxylum > Erythroxylum squamatum. The sequence goes on from JAOTBA010000002.1 coordinate 13,666,759, forward strand.
AAAGCAAGAAAATGAATAATAAGAGTTGCCGTACCTACCATAAAGAAACAGAAATCATAAAAAGTGGAAAAAACCGAAAGTCCATATTTTTCTATCCGAGTTGCATAAATTACAAAATGACACATTGAAAAACAAATCAAAATGCATGGTTCAGCATGCGGAAAGGAACGAGACTTCTTCTAACGAAAAACAAGTTCTTACATACAATTAAATGTAAGAATGAGAGACAACGTTACCGTTGTTGAGAATGAGAAAAGTGGACTCTTCTCGTTGTTTCAACGGCCACATCCTTCACGTTACACTCTCGCTTCTTCTCCTCTATCTCGTTCTTCTCGTTGTTTCAGCGTCCACATCCTTCACGTTACACTCTCGCTTCTTCTCCTCTATCTCGTTCTTCTCGTTGTTTCAACATCCACATCAACGTTACACTCTCGCTTCTTCTCCTCTATCTCGTTACAGTTGATCAGATCCAATGGCACCAAAGAAGGACAAAGCTCCGCCGCCGTCGTCAAAGCCGGCGAAATCAGGAGGAGGGAAACAGAAGAAGAAGAAGTGGAGCAAAGGAAAGCAAAAGGAGAAGGTCAACAACATGGTTCTTTTCGATCAAGCCACGTACGATAAGCTTCTCTCTGAAGCCCCCAAGTACAAGCTAATCACCCCAGATTGAGAAAAGTGAGCCAGGAGTTACCGTTGCAGCTTCTTACTTTTCAAATTTTTTCACATGATTTGTATTTTTTATATCCCTGTATTTGGAATGCTTGGTAATTTCAATCTCCGGCTCTCCCACTCTCTCTATTATGTTCATTTATACGACTAAACTTGTTTTAAAATTATCTAAAGAGTACTTAAATTTTTACAGTATTTTAATATTACCTTATGTGAATCCCTCCATTAATATTGGATTAGGAGAATTAAAGACATAATAATTAGAAATCAAACTACAGCATGTTACTCTTGAGCCTTGAGCAATTTGTCGCGCCTTTCCTCGAAAATTACTTTCTATGTTATTGGCAAAGTTGATATTTATTTTTATCTGACTATGCAACAAGGTATATTATTTTTATTTCATTTTTCATTTATGATAGTTTACACTTTTTCCTAAGTTGCTATGGGTTTGATTTAAGTTCATCACTAGTTTCTCTTTTGAAATTTTACATGGCCTTATTAAGTACATAATACTAAGAACAAATACGAAATTTCATCTCGTCGTCTAAATGATCCAACGGTCTCTTTTTTTTATTCGCCAATATTTCTTTCTTCTCTAATATTATATTATAATTTTATCACAATTTTTATTAAATCATTAATTAATTAATTGTAATATTATTAATTAGCTGATTAATTATTACATAATTATTTGATTAATTAATTATAGTATATTTAACACATATAAAAATGTAATTAATTAATTAATTAATTTTAATGTCACTGATGATGATTAAATATAATTAATTCATTAATTCATTAGTACATATTAATATTTAGTATATATGTTAGTCATCAGGTTGCCTTATTAATTGTTAATTATTATTAATTATTATATAGTAATATTTAGCTAAGCAGTCACACTTGTGAGTATGACTTAATAGTCACAGGCATGACTCTGATACTTGGTTGTGACTTTTTAAGTCACAACAGTGCAGTTATTAACTCCTATATTATTTTATAACTTTTTTTGTTGGACCCCGAACATTTTCTTGGAGATCTGATCTATTAAATGACAAGTAAATGAAAATTTGTGGTAAATTAGTCATGTGCTAAGAAAAGACAGTTTAAGAATGTAACTTGATATATGAGATTATGAGATT
>JAOTBA010000002.1:13717250-13734495 GCA_025629845.1 Erythroxylum squamatum
TTCGGGTCTTGCGGAAGTGGGATGCTACATATGTGGTATCAGAGCCCAGAAGTACGATTGTACATGGGCATTCTGAATTTTATGTTAAGGTACATACATTTTGGTCATGTCGAAGCAGACGATAGCAACTGATCCCCTAGTTTGAGTCGCATGAGCATGTGTTTAGTGTTTCAACCAAGAACTATAGGGAGGATATTGATGAAAGGGATGATAAATCATAGTGTGAGAACATGGTGTATGATTAGGTATGATATGACAGATAAATTGGTAAATGTATTATAGAATATGACACTGTTATGTTGGGATAAATTGAGGTATGTTTGCAGTGGTTATCCACTTGACTTAATGAATGAATGAGTATAAAAGTGTGTTTGATGAATCAAATAATGTGAGATTTGGGGATTTAATGAAATTTAATTGCTTTTGAGTTGTTATGAAATGGTTTAATGCTAAAAGGGGGGTGAATTTTGAGATGTCTATGGGAATGTATAATGATAGAATGAGTGTAGGACATTGGAAAAAGGTTTAAAAAGAAAGGGGTTGTGGAAGACAGATGTCCGTCAAACAGACATGGAGGTCCGTTTAACGGACCTTCTCGGGTGGAAGAACACCCTTAAGTTGTTGTGTGTCCGTTTAACGGACATGGAAGTCCGTTTAACAGACGTTCTCAGGTAAAAAGGACAGTTTGGTCGAGTCATGTCCGTTTAACGAACATGAGTGTCCGTTTATCCGTTTAACGGACATTCACGGGACAACTTTAGAAAATTGCAATTTTGACCATGTTGGAGACAGAACCTCGCGTAGACATGCATACATTGTTGTGGATTGATAAGGGAACATAACGGTGTGATAGAAATGGCAAGATTGAAAGTGTATAAAGAAAGCTGCTTGAAAACAAAATGTTCTGTGATTTAGCAAGGATGAAATTGGAATTATAATGATACGAGTTCATGACTTAGTGAGAGAATATGATTAGGTATCTATGATTCTGAATTGATTGTAAACATATGTCGGTATGATGAAATAATGAAAATTGGATGTTGAGATGATGATAATGGGATTATTAAGATAAATGATATTATTAAGCATAAGTGTATTCTATTTGTGGAAATGATATAGGAATAAATCGATGATTTATTGATGATCAATGGGAAATGAATTGAGATTGACAAAGATATTATCAGATAGGATTAATGGCATAATTCCCTGATCAAGAATAGGCACCAAAGGGGAAAGGTGTTTTAAATACAAATAAGAGCAAGGTATCGATTATTCTTTGGTGAGTTGTCCAACGATGTAAGAGTTTTGATGGTAAATATCAGGGTTTCAAGTAAAGAATTTGAGTAATGCTGCACTAGGCTTTGTTAAAAGGGATGTTCTGGTTATATAGGTTGTGATTTCAATTGATTGTAATAAACTATATGAATCGTTGGACGTGATCTTTTTGAAGTACTAAGATTGACTGTTATGCAATCAGGGAAAATAGTTAATTGATACGGATTCATGAATGATATCAATGAAAGTAGCAAGACCTCTTTTTTCAAAGAAGAATGTCCCTAAATTGGGTTAAATTGATCAATTGATTTGAAAATGAGATGATGCAATGAAGGGACAAATTAAGAAAAATAAAAGGAATGAAAGTGATCATTAGAGTCCTAATCTTTTCAGAGACTCAATTATAAGGGGGGTTAAAATTTGTTATTGAGAACGTAGGTATTGTGTAGCATGTAAAGTATCCGACTGTATGATGGGATTATTGAGGAGATATAAATTGCTAAAGTGAGGGGTATACCAATTGACGTATCAATTGGTATAAATATACTTGGGAGAGAAATTAGTTATGATGAATGTGTTATCAGTCCAAAAAATTAAAGTCGTAGAGAAACCGATAAGAATAAACAGACGTTAGAACACGTCAATACGAAATCAAAGAAACTAGAATGAATTGAGAAAATCATTGTGAAGAAAAGGTCAAATGGGGAAAAAGCGAAAAGTCATAAGATACTATGACCATGTTGAGGAATTAGAGCGTTAAAGAAAGAAAGGGAACAAATCATGGGCCTAAGGAAATTTGGGTTATATATAGATACCAATGCCCCGAAAGTAATATGGTAGTAACCTATGATCATAAAGTTTGAGTGTATTCGAAAGTGACATGTGGCTACTTAGAGAAGTCTTGCATTTAAGGAGGGTGCAAACAGCTATGTATTGAGTTTTATCGAAGTGAATTCAAGTTTAATCGAATAAAATGTGAGTTATAGCATAATTGGACATGGCTTATTGGAAAACTCAAAGGAAAATAAGGGTAATGAGACAGTGAGAAATTGATAGAACTCGTTATATAAGCTAAGAATTATGAGGACAGATAACATCAGTGTTGACTTGAGATTTTAAGATACAAATTGCTGTACCTTCATAAAGTGATTATTGGATATCTAGAGAGCATTAAAGCCTCTTCTTGTGCTCAGATTTTGATCAGGAATTTTGACTTGCTAAGGCAATTGGAATTGAAACCGAGACAATGACTAGGGTTACTAAAAGATGTTGATTAAGCAAATGTTTATTGCTCCGTAAAGTGAGTGTTGTAAATTAATGCAGTGAAGAGCAAATTTCATAGCAGTGTAGCACAAATGTTGATTTTGAGGTTGCCTATAAGGGTGCGATAAAAAGCATAGAAGGTTGAATTAAACTTTGGGCAAATCAAAGTACTATAAGCAAACATTTGTAAAAGTAGCTTCAAATGAAAAGAAAGCCCAAGTGGAATGTGTACATTGCTCACTAAGTGAGTGAAATGAATTTGAAATTGAGTTTGATTGACGATTGATAACAATTAATTGAAATAAGGAGTGCAATGAAACGGTACTAGGGGATTAAATGAAATGAATGGGTGGATCAATATTATGGTTATGGCGTATTTTAGCGTATTAGCACTAAAGAGATATGAACTTGCAAGTGAAAGATGCAATGTCTCTCGTAGTATCACCTTGCCAAGGTGTACTCGGATTAGAAAAAAGAAAGAGTTAAGCTTGATATTACATGATCTGTATGAAATTATTATTTGATGATATTTGGATAGTATTACCTGGATATAATTCGAAAATGTCATTGTGATCTAGTAATTGTTTTAAAGTGGAATTGGAAATTATCTAAAAAATTATGAGGAAACAATTAGGAATGAGCATAGAAGTGATTGATTTCAGTGATAGTAGTTAATTAGAAGATTGAATGGGACATCGAGAAGTGATTGAGGAACTATCTATAAATATCTATAAATAAATTATTATGTAAAGTATATTAATTAAAATGGATAATAAATAAACAAAATTAAAATATAAATATACTCACAGTTTAATATTAATTTACAAACATTTTAACAAATTTATATCCTTAAACAAGTCAAAAGCATAATTAATGCTAAATCTAGAGAATTAAGGAGAACAATTTCTTCTATTTTAAATTTTAATTCACTCTTAGATAGTCTAAATTGCCAACTTAATCGACTAACCATGAACGAAATGCCGATGAACTTTTAACTTCAGTCTTCATTCTTTTGTAGAAAGCCCAACGAAAGCATATTAGATAAGCATGTGGGTACTCAATTGGATGAAGAAAAGGAAAAGCAGGTGAGTCAAAGCGATTGATTTGACTGAGAAACACGGTCAGCATTTCAAACCCTCGGCCGACTTCATCTTGGTCACGTATAGTCGACCTAATATTACCATACATACATTCAAAGGTCAACAATTCCCATATTCAAACCATAACCTTCCACTCGCTCCCCTGTCAACGTGTTTTCCCCTTCCTTTACTTGGTTTTGACCACCTGTGTTTTCCATTCTCTTACCTATAAACACCCCTTCACCAATTCTACTTCACAAGCCAAACCTCATATCTTCCTCCCTCTTCAGACTAAACTTTCTCTGTATCTGTAACTTGATCAATTTCATTCTCCAAAAGAAATTCATAATATACCATGTATTTAGCTTGGAGAAGAAGAGCAAGAAATGTTCATCGTTCCAACAACAAATACAAGGAGCTCTCCACCGGTAGCATCTCTTCCGGCATGGAAATTGTGATCCCAACTCATTTTCGATGCCCCATCTCTCTCGAGTTGATGAAAGATCCTGTTACTTTATCAACCGGCATCACCTACGACCGAGAGAGCATTGAGAAGTGGATTGATTTGGGAAACCAGACATGTCCGGTAACTAATACGGTGTTGCGGAACTTTGATCAAATACCAAATCACTCTATTCGCAGGATGATTCAGGATTGGTGCTGTGAGAACCGTTCTCATGGCATCGAAAGGATACCGACCCCACGTGTTCCAGTGACACCATACGAGGTTTCAATTACTTGTAAGAAAATTATGGAGGCAACTCAACAAAGGGATGAGAACAAGTGTCTTCAACTTGTGGAAAAGATTAAGACTTTGGGAAACGAAAGTGAACGCAATAAGCGATGTTTTAGGGAAAATGGAGGTGCATGCGCTTTATCGGCGTGTTTCGAGTCATTTGCAAGCGAGAAACATGTAGAATTGTTGAAGGAGATACTCTCAGTCCTGACATGGATGATTCCACAAGGTGTAGAAGGCCAGAGTAAGCTTGGATCAATGAAGTGCTTATCTACAATAGTATGGCTTTTGAAGAGTAGAGCAGATCTTTCTACAATACAGAACACAGTTTTGGCTATTAAAAGGCTTCTTGCTTTGGACCAAAGCTACGTGCTTGTCTTGACCCAGATTGAAGGCTTTTTCCAAGCTTTGATTTCGTTGATCAAGGAGCCAATTAGCCCGAGTGCAACAAAAGCTTCGTTACAGATTATTTTTTATACAATTTCAGAGCCAGAGATCGGCGAGAAAGCAACAAAAACATTTGTAGAGATGGGTTTGGTCTCTGGCCTTGTCGAGATTCTTGTGGATAGTGATAAAGGTATATGCGAGAAGGCCTTGTGCGTTTTGGACCAAATCTGCAACAGCTCTAAAGGAAGAGAAGGTGCTTTTGAGAATGATCTGATTTTGCCGTTGCTTGTAAAGAAGATTCTGAGAGTATCGTTTTTGACATCAGAGCTCTCCGTGTCAATAATTTGGAAGCTTTGTAAGAACGATGAGGAACATGAGAATAATGTTGCGATTGCGGCACTTGAATCAGGTGGTTTTCAGAAACTGTTGCTTCTCTTGCAGGTTGGTTGTAGCGACAAGACAAAGGACAAAGTTAAAGATTTGTTGAAGTTGTTGAATCTTTACAGGGTTAAGTTCCATTTTGTTGATCCTTGTAAGGATTTCAAGTACCTTAAGGGATCTTCCTGAAATTCTTTTAGAAGAAAATGTAATTAAACCACATACAGAAAAAACATTCTATTCATTCGATCGTATTTGTTTGTAGAAACTTATATATTCCTGTCCACAAAAGTAAAAGTTACTCTCTCGTGGGTCAATTTCTTTGTCTTTTTCTTCTATATAAAATATCATCCATTAACATAAATTAAAAAAAAAAAACTTTGAAAACTATCCCCAATTTCTAATACAATCTTCTCAAAGTTAAATTTTCTTATTCAACTACAATCAAATTAAAACTTAAAAAATGACTTTTTCATCTTTTTAATGTTTTTTAAATAAAATCAAAATTTATCATTAAACTAATTCTAATTTATTAAATTACATTTAAATTTTGTATTAATTATAAATAAACTAAGTCCAACTAAGTGCTTGTTTGGATCAGTTTTTGAAAAGTTAATAAGCACTTTTTACCGCCACAAAAACTTTTTTTTTAAATGGATGTTTGGTTGTAAAATAAAAAATACTTTTTTAATAGATATGACTTTTCTGGCAGTCAAAATACAGTTTTTAAAAAGCCTCTCAAATGACTTTTTCTGATAGATTTTTCAGATCAATTAATGAGCCTAATTTTTAGTCTCTTTTGCTCTTACGTTTTACAATAATTTCCACAATACCCACAAACTCATCTTCACGTTTATTTTGCAAGTCCATCTTATCTATTACAATAAAATGAATAGTTTATTGTGTATTTAATGATTTACTCAACTTGAATATTTATTTTGAGATTTATATAATATTATTTGACTTTTTTATATGTTTTAATATTAGTTTTACTTATGTTATAATCTATATAAAAGATTTGGTTAGATATATTTTTATTTATATTTTATATAGTTTAAAATTATATAATAATTAATATATCGTACATTGTATATTGTTTAATATAGTTTAAATAATATTTATATGCATAAATAATTTTTATTACAAAATAAAATATAGTTAAAATTAAAAATATTTTTTATTTTTATGTTACCAAACAGTCTATTTATAAAGTTCTTTAAAAGAAATTTAATGGTAATCAAATAGCCAATTGATTTCTTAAAACAATTCTTCTTAAAAAAATTGCGTAGAAAAAACTGCTTTAATAAAAATTATGCTCGTATAATCCTAACCGAACATACGCTAAAAGTCTTTGCTTGAACAAATAACTGGATTTCACGTCACCTGTCGGTTTTGGTGACTTCCAGAGTCTTGCAATCGAAACTTTATTGAAAAATTGACAATTGTATTCTACGAGGAGCTCTGCTTTCTTTTCCACACTTTCTCAGTAGCTGATTTCGCTCTGCCTTTTTTCTACCTACTTTTCCATTTATACCCTCCTTTATTACCTATCCCCGCCCTTTGCTTTCGGCTTGCTTCAGCATCACCACTTCGTCGTTTTGTTAGGGGTTGACCCTCGATGGAGGGCCTTCGTCGGGCCTCCACGACCTCTATGGAAAGAGGGAAACCTCTTCGACTAGGGAGGACTTCCCTGCTTTAACCCGAGAGTTGTTTCTCCAAAAACCTCATAGGTTAAGCAATACAAGCTCTGCCGAGGCTTCACCTGCTGGAGCATGTAAGAACAAACTATATACGTCTCCGAAAAGGGTGTCTATGAAGTACTACGCACATATTATGTCCGAAGGGATTTGAAGAAAATTGAAGGGTACAGTAATTTTGCAAAAATTTCGATTTGATCGCAATTATTTGTAAGGTTTTACTGCAATTACTTGTAACTGTATGTGTCAGTTAATAGATAAAAAGTAACCGTTTCATTAACTGTAAATTTTTTCAACACAAACAAAAACAGAAAAATAAATACAAAATTAAACAAATCAATACCGAAATTTGGTAACACAGTTTAACACGCCTTGTCTACGTCTGTGGGCCTCAACCAACTTAATTCTTTTACTAACGACAATAGTTTTATACAAGGTTTTATTGAGTCGACACCACTCAACTCTTGACACTATCTGTCGTCTTCACTACTCGTGAAAGAATTTCACACCAAATAATACAACCGACTCGTGTTAACTTCAATAGAAAATTTTATCCACACTCTTTTTAACAAAAGAACAATAACTAAATAACTCATGTGATGGACTAACTAAGAACAAGAACATAAAACACTTGAGATTAAAAAAAAACTTCTCAAAGGGTTCAGTTTTACTGAAATAAATTTGAAAGTTGTCGCAGCAAACTATGGACTGATTTTTGCAAACTCCAACATCAATTCATAGCAGGGGAAGACATCATGCACAACTAATTAAGCAAATATGGCGTCGGTAGAAGACACACACAATGGACAAATCGACTTAATCGTGAGCCATACAGTGAAAACTCAAGCTGTGAGCAATTCAAGATGTTATACCCACAAAGAACTATCAACTCACGTACAAAAACTTCACACAATCATAATCAATTAACCAGTAAACTCAACTGCCGACATACGGAAATAACACCTGGAGATGTTTTCTGCTACACACGCATTGACCACACACCATAGGTTACGTCATCCACCATCTGTTACTTAATTCACCAAAGATACAATAAACAATTATTTCCCACTGCACAAAGACGTCTTCACACACACGCCCACTGCACTTCTATACCCACATAATCTTCATAAGAAACGTAATCCACGTAAATTTTCATTCTAGATAGAGTTCTATTTACACAACAACTCTATCCAAGAAGTCAATTCAAGTAAGACTTCTTGATTTATATTTTTTGTTATTATCTGAATATCCAATAATTAAAAATGTCAAAATTAAAATAATAGGACATAGTAAATGTCCTAACAATCTCCTCATTTTTTACATTTTTGTCATAAACAGAAACTTCTCTTGAATCATATAAACGAATATATAAATGTATTGAAGTTACAATACTCCCCCTCAATCTAATGTCAAGTTTCAAAGAATATCCATCAAATTCTTTAAGTTCAAGAAACATCCAAAAAAGCAATAAAGGGATTCAAAGATTTCCAGTTGATGCAGAAGTTGAGAAAGGTAAAAGCTGCTCTTAAACTTCTCTCTAGAGAACAACTGAAAAATCTTACTAAGCTTAAATGTCAACTTCAGATTGCTCAAACTAACTGTTACACTGCTCCTACTAATACTGGATTGAGAATAGTTGAGTTGAATGCTCTTTAAGCATACCAACAAGCTTTTAACCTTCATATACTTCTATACTGCAGCAAAAAGCACGGGTGAACTAGCTTAGAGAGGGAGATACCAATTCTAAATTTGTTCATGCAACTCTACTGTTTAGGAGAAATCAAACCATATAGTACCATTGCATGACAGTAATGGGAACCTTTACTCTGCTTATGAAGATCTCTCAACACTAGCAACTACCTTCTTTACAGATCTAATGGGCACTGATACTTCTGATCCTCCATCTTGCAATATGAGGAAGCTCCTAGAGAGTTCACTTGAATTTGATATCAAGGAACATTTACGATCACGCGTCATTACGCTAGTTAAAATAAAATAACTAAACTTACTACTATAGCAGTGGTGAGTCTAAGTCGATCCCACAAAAAGTGTATGTGAAGTTTATGAAATAAAATATGCATATGAATGTAGTTATGCATTGCTACATGCTGTCATCTGTACCAGCATTGAACATTATTCATTTGCTGGTATAACTACGGTAACAGTAAGTTGGTATGAACTTACCTGATAATCGAATTTATTCGTTCGAACCTTCCGATGGGGTCCCGCTCTTGCTAAACCTAATAAATCGAAAGAAAATCTCTCAATCAGTGTTAATTGTGAGTTATTGGGCTCAAATAACAATTTAGGTATCATCTGAATTGCCTAAGCAATCCATTTATGAAAATGGAAATTTTCTCCTATTCTTGCCTAAGCATTTCGTGATTTTTAATTCACAAACCGTTGAAAATCTCACTATGGCTCTTTAGAAAAAAATGATCAGTATAATTTTTAGAAATTTTATATTTTTTTCACAAAAGTAATCAAAATGGTCATCAGTACTTCCAACAATTGGAATTTTCCTCTGATCACTGGAATATTCTCTCCGATCACCAAAAAATCTTCAGTCTCAAAATTCAATGATTTTATACCAAATGAAAACTTTTGATGAGTAGAACAACTCTTTCCAAATCAACATACTCATATTTTCAACTGATTTTAATGAATTGAAGAAAAAAGAACCGAAACTATAACCTCTTTTTCCGCCAATCGGTGGTGGCTGGCGACGAGACCATGGAGAGACGAGTTAAATGGTGGTGCTGTTGACTGGCAACAACTACCGGAAGCGACGGATCGACGATTGAAGTTTTTGGTCGATTTTTTTCCTCGATTTTTAAGATGATTCTGGTGACGATGATGACTGAAATAGGTATGGTTGTGACGGGCTCGTTGAAAGGAAGAGATTGGTATATAATACTAACTGGTTTGAGTCACTGATGGTGAAAAATGGTTAGAGAGAGAGAATTCGTAATTAGTAACTTTTGGAAGGAATTAAAATGAAATTATAAGAAGAAGAAGTCTCTTATATATATATATATATATATAACACGGGATGTTACAAAGAGCTCGGAGCATCATCTCACTTCTGATATCAAACATACATGGCATCTTTAAATAGAGTTTCTAACTAAGGATCTGTTCATGTTCCTATTTTGCTATTCGATCCTTTGTTGAGTTGTTTTAATAGTTAGCTCATTGTCTAACTATTGGTTATCATTATAATGGTGTGATAGATTCTACTATGGTTAACATAATTTCATTCAATTTTGAAAAAAAAAAGTTTTACCTTGCTTACATGAATTGCGAGCTTTGAGTTCAGTGACATGGATAAAAGATTTTCTGTCCTTTTTTATTTTTATTTTCATTTTAGGTTTGCTAATATTAAACAAATTAATCAAGTCTCCATCAGTTCCAACAAAACATTAAATCAATTTGTTAATAGTTGATGCCTCTGAGTCTGACAAATGATCTTTAGGCCATGCTTGGCACTCGGACAAATCCAAGCTAATAAAAACGACTTGTTAGCTGCTTAGGAATTAAAATACAGCAAATAAGCAGATTAGTCTTTCCGAGATTTTTTTTACTGCTTGAGACGACCTGAAACAACTAATATTCCAACTCTGTAAATTATCTAGGCAATGAGTAGGTGATACATTTTTTGATTGTTTTGCTTATTCAGTATTAGAAAACAGAAATTAGCAAAATCACCAAGAGTTGTTCAATGGCTTCTCCAACAATGCGGAGAGGTACATTTCCCTAAGCTCTGGTCCGCGATCAAGCTTCCTTCCCACAACCCACTTCAGCTTGTTAAAGCCAATGCTCTCAATTAGCGGCACGTAAACCTGCTCAAGTTGCTCACCAACACAGAAGAAATGGTCAAGCCAAAACAGCCCTCCAGGCCTAAGCACTCTATAGATATCAAACATCAAGAAATGAAGCAATGTTGTTGGGATCCAGTTGCTGAGGACGTGCATAGAGTGTACAATATCCAATGTATTGTCGAAGAACGGAAGCCTCTGCGAAATGCTGATGTATAAAGGCACAATCCCTCTTGAAGCAATGAAGTTATTGAATGGACCATTCAAGTTCATGGAAGTTGTTACAATAGTGATGTTTCTTTCCATCATTCTTACAGCGAAAGTAGCCACACCACCTCCTATGTCCAGCCCAATACGTACGGTTCCAGGCTTCTTTGTCGCCAAAACTTCGTCAATGGTGAAGTCCAGACCATCGTTGCTTCGCTTTGCTGTCCAACGACTCTTTTCCCTGCCAGCAAGATCAAAGCAGTCTTTACAATCATCGAAACCCTTGTGCGTTCGGTATCTTTCGATCAGACATTTGTAGCTTTTGCAAGTATACGCTGTCCACACCACCGAGGAATCAGGTGGTGTTGTCCACAGGCTGGCAGGAAGTGGATAAGGTTCAACATATTCCGGTTGCGCAGCTGAGCGGCATCGGCGGCGAGGAAGTGGTTCGCAGCCTTTGAGGAGGAGTTTTTGGGCTAGTAGCTCATCGTCCGGGCAGGATCCATTGACTTTGTATGTCATGTACCGGAGAAGTTCATCCGAGAAGAGAGTGCAAGCACGGGCTACTGGTGGGATTATGGTATCAGAATCAAAGTTTGTGTTGAAACCAAAAGGTAGAAGTTGGGCAGAAGTGAAGGCAAGGAATTCAGGTGGAAGGTATTGCGTTGTTTGAGCTGAGCCAGTTGGGGTAGATGCAGCTTCTTCAGAGGTGATGGCGCTGGTGACGGTGATCTTGGAGGGGATGAGAGAGCAAGAGGAGGAAGAATAGAAGGTGGATGAAATGAATAAAGTAACAAAATTTGTAGATAAAAGAAGAAAGAGGAAGAAGAGGTTTGTAGAAAGAGACTTGGGCTTCTGAGGAGAATCCATGGTCAGATTGTTGACTGGAATCGATAAAGATCACTTGTAGACGAAGGCAAACCAAGGTAGAAGAAATGAAACAGTGGGTACTGAAGAAAACCAGGCATCAATTAAGAAAATAAAAGGAAACATATTAGCTAGGCAGGCCTTGCTTTAGACTCCAATCGAGTGACTAATTGGGTAGGGACTATAGGGATTATTATTATTAATGTGGCAGGTAATTAAGATTGTAAAAGGTCCAACTTCATAAATTGTATATAAAAATATTCAAGATTTGTTAAGAACGTTGATGAGCATCCATTGACCGTATGACTTTGGTTTCCCCAGAAGAGTTTGAGTTCTCGGGTCGTATCTGTTTAAAAGCGACGTGTATACATCTTGAGATTGACATAAGACACGTGTACGATCTCTCTTCACTCAATCACATGCACCTGCACCTGCACCTGCACCTGCACAAAATGGGATGATTCACATGCACAGCCGGAATTTATGCGCCTATTGTATGTGGCCTCTTACTATTGTACGGGAAGCTATATATCATGTATATCTAACCCAAATGTCTAGTTTTCTTACATACATCTCTCCCTTTCATGCTCATGTTCTTCACTCCACGAATCAAGGGTGGTAGACCGTACCACTCACTCCAAAATGAGATTGAACTTGGGAGAGCTTTAGACTTCAAAATAACAATCCTTGAAGCTCCTGACGGGTAGGTTGCAAATCACCTAAAGTAACAAAACCTAGAAGGAAGCAGATCCAGAGTTAAGTTTACGATTTAGGTCACCCCTTTTACCAGAAAGATGTTCTTTTTCCATCTGCGACCTATTAAATATCTTGCATAATGGCTATAATAGTACAATTGAAATCAAATTATTTAATCTTTATTGAGAAATAACGTGTAATAATAATAGAATAAAATAAATAAATAATAAACAAGCACACAGAAATATATTAACAAAGTTCAGCCAATTAATTATGCTTGCATTCTTAGAGTTAAAAGTGATTGATTTCATTATTGAATAATGATAATAATGTTTACAAAGTTCATATGTATATAGACTAAGTTTATATTAAGTATATTGATATGTAAAAAATAATCTCTACCTTATAAAATTTACACTATAAAAGTTGGGTTGTAATCATATCGAACACCTCGAGATATTAATTAAATCTATGTAATTCTTAAACTTCTTTGTGGTAATCCACTTTGTCAATATGACAAATGCAATTTTCACAGTGTGAACATTTCTAACAAATTTTGTCCAAATTCAATCAACCCTTTGATCTTGTAAAACCTCACATCTTCAACCAGATCACACATTTATCTATCATCCTCCTAACTATTCATAGGCCCCTAAAAGGTAGTTGGATCCTTATCAATGATAGTAAGAGTATATGAGACCAAGTCTTCTCCACCATATATATTTTATGACTTAATGGTACATCTTACTCATTTTATAACTATACAGTATGTTTCTATTTTCTTGACATTCTTATATTTTCTAAACCAGAATTTTAGCCCCTTTAGCATATGTCCTTGTTGTTTTAGTTCCACTGTAACACCTTTAAAACAGTACTACTCTCTATTGACTATGACACATTATCTCCATATGTTTGCCTCAAGATATGATGCTCTTTAAATACTACATCTTTGAACATCATCACATACCTTTTATTAATTGCACAAAATTTGTAAATTTTTAACTTTGAATGTTTGAAACTTTTCAATAAGTTTGCCTTGCAAATTTCTATCACTCATACTTAATAAGATGACCCAATCACATGTGTCATAATACAGTAATATCTTTCTTTGACTCTACTAATAAATTTTCTCTACTTATAAATATGTTCCTTATTAGTCTATAAATGGTTCTCGTCAATCGTGGGCTTTTATTATAATTATCGCACCCTTTGTCACCTTAACTTTGTTTGTACCAATATTGAATCTAAAATCATTTGAATGTAAATTGTCTAAAAAGATAAGATTCTTCCGCAATTTGGTATATGCTAGACACTGCTGAATATCTTACAACATTGTCAAACATCTTGATTTTGACTTATCCTATTTTGATGATTTGACAAGTTTTATCATCCCTCAACTTGATAGTGCAAAATGCTTGACATATATAACATAAATCAATCCTTGTTTGGTATCATATGATATGAACATCCTATATCCAGAACATAAGTCATATAATTGACTAGTTGAAATATAAAGTATGTCTCCATCGTTGTAATTCAATTCACTACTCTTCATTACATTAACAGACCGTAACGAATTATGCTCCTTATTTAAACAATTCCTCTTAATATGTCTAATTTGCTCATATTTGAAGTACTAGCTTGCGGTTTCACCTTTAAGTTTAGATATAAAACTCTTATTAAATGAGTCATCTTTACTTTGCTTCCTCCTATAATCTTGGTTTCCTTTCATACATATTTCTTCAACTTATAAGCTTTCACTATTGTTCTTTAACCATTAGTTATGAGCTAAAAACACAATGGTGATGTCATCAATGCCAATTATCTCTTTACTCAATATGAGCATGGTCATAAGATATCCATAAGAAAGAAATAAATAACAAAGTAAAATTATCACTTTATCCTTGTTTGTAATAGTCACTTTGAGCCTTAGCAACTCACTAACTATTTGGTTCCTCCTGCATGTTCAGCTCGTATAGTCTCTACTTCAAGTACAACTTATTTATGAGAGACTTGGATATATCAACTCTCTAATTTCTTATTGTAATAAGTAGTATAAAACTTATTACGTACCCTGGATCTACATGAAAGGATTAAAAAAGAAGGTAATGTGAAATATTTGATTTCGGTTCCATCTTTGATTCCGATGCCGATTCCGAGCTCCAAACAATCACGAATCTCTTGGGACCTTTATGGAAAGTGTTAACCAAGACACGTGCTAGGTCTTTCTACAGTTTTCTCAATACGTAAGCTCTCTTAACGGATCAGAGATTCCTTATGATTATGATAAATTTGAGCAATTGTAGGAAACCTTAATCTTTATATTGCTTCCATATCGAGCTTCCTCATTACAAGACCGATATGGATCAGGTCCACACTAAAAGGGATCAATTTTCCACCGCGACTTTGACCCATTAATCTAGATCATTTATTGGGCTACTTTATTATCTTTATCTAGATCAAATTATGTAACTTAACTGATAATGCATTTAAAAACTAAAAAAAGCAATAAATAGTTGTCCAACTTTATGGGAAAGGACAAAATTGTCCAATAATCTCCCCTTTGGACAAGCATTAATTGCAGTTTTGACTCTTATTTAAAAACTCGGTTAAGTCACGCTACTTAATTAGTCGACTAAAATTTTAAAAACAAAACATTTGATCCAAAGATGATGAAAGTCCATCATTCTGTCCTGCAAGGTTTTCAATATCGAAAAGTATCAGATACATGTGTCATATGTGACACAAATCCAATACAATAACGTATACCTAATACCTCACTAACATGAATGGAAAAATGGAGTGTGGCAAACTACGATGATACCTTTATGATTTACATTATATCATCTTCGTTTGTAGGTCTCGATTTCTCCAACTTTATGCTAAATCGCATATGCTAAATTGCATTTGAGAAATCCTGTTTTCTCTCACCGAATGCTAAACATCATTAGAGAAAACTTATTTCCTCTTACTAAATGCTAAACTGCATTAGAGAAAACCTTTATGTTCTCCAACTGAATGTTAACTGCATTAGAGAACCTTTATGGGATTAAAAACTTATATCCCCATATGTCATGTCAAACTTTATAGATATCTATACTAAAATTGTATGTGTCTAAATGACATAGGCACAAGGTCAATCTGTATATATGCCTAATAACCTTTAAATGCTTAAGATCGACACAAATCTTAAGACTGTTATACGTATTATGACAATGTATAATGACACATATTACTGAGGATAAACGATGATCATCTTTATTAATAAACCATCATACTATCATAATACATCAAAATATACAAATGTACATGGAGCAAACATAATGATCCCCTAACAAATAGTGTCTAAGGATTTCAAAAACACCCATACTGTATACTTGTATCACAAACACAAGTGGTTGAAGTCCTTTAGTTAAAGGATCGACTTCTAGTTCCTCAGTCTTTAAATGCTCCAAATCATAATGTCACCTTTTCATATCAACACCTTTGTGACCCAATAATTAACCTTTAAATGCTAAGACTGTAACATCCCACCCCCGACAGGAAGGGTAAAATAGTACATTGGCATAGGATGAGATTGATAGGGATTGATTCGTATTGTCCCTGCATACTGGTACTAGTGACCAGTGAAGTCTGTGCACATGAAATTATGGTACATGCATACATGACATTCCCGGTTTTTGTGCCTAAGGCAATTTTATCGTGATTAACGTGGTTATTGGGTTTGAAAAATTATTCTGAGTGAGCCATTGAATGTTTTATATTTTATGGGATTTTCAGAAATTTTTCTGGAATTTTCCGGAGAAAATTCCCGGACCGGCAAAATCGCCGGTATATGGCCTAAAGGTGTTTTTGTTATGGAAAATGTGGTTTTCGTGTTTGAAAAATTATTTGGAGTGAACTGTTTTGTGCTTTCCATTTTTGGGCAATTTCGAAAATTGTCAAAAAAATAATTCGGAAAAAAATTCTCGGACCGGGAAAAATCGCCAAGTGGCGAACCGGTCGCTTTTCGGCAGCGAAAATTGCTATCAAATGGCACTGCCATATTGGATATATTATTTTGAGATTTAAATTAGGGCTATCGGACTAGAATGGGTCCGATTTTATCAGGATTTCTAAATCCTATCCATTAATTTGACCTATTGCTATTTTGTCATTTTCTTCCATCTTATGCCACTTGTCCCTAATGCTTTAATGAGTTTTGTCTTTTGTCAAGCTTCCTTTCTCGGTTGTGTATAATTGAAAGAGTGAAAGACCAACATTTCTTTGCTTTTAACCCACTCATCCGAACCCTACTTCATGCTTTCACTTCTCTCCATCGATTTTCTTCCTTCTCTCACCAAAGTAACCTAAAACCTTAAGAGTTCCTCTATGAAACCAAGCTATGTTCTTGCCATGAAGACCTTGCTCTTGCTTGGTGGTAGAAGAAGTTATTAGAGAGGGTAGTAAGAAAGAATTGAAGAAATTAAAGGTTGAAAGCTCATTAGGTAAGTGTTACACTTAGGTTTTCAATTATGCTTTAATTATGTCTTTTATGAAGCATGGTAGTTAGATGCATTTAATGGGAAATTTGGTGTATTTATTATGATGATTGATGCCTTAATTTGATGATAATGATTGTTTGAATTGGTGGGTAAGATTGATTATGTTAGGTATGACTTGATGAAGAGTATAAATGAATGTGTTAGTGTTGATTTTGAATTGAATATTGATAATTATTCTTACATGGAAATGGAGAGGTTAGTGTTACTATATTGTGGTAGTCAGTCCTAGTAAATGTATGAATGATGTAGGGACTAATTTGATATCCAATTGAGATGCTTAAGGTAGTAGAATTAGCAT
>JAOTBA010000002.1:13734595-13744605 GCA_025629845.1 Erythroxylum squamatum
AGTGTTTCCTAATATTGTATTCCGCAATCTTTGTAAACTGATTAGTATGTGAACTTTATGGTTACTGTAAAATATTGCTAAATGATAGTAATAATTATTACTGCAAAGATTTTCTACTGTTTACTGCTTATTCCGCGTGATTGTGTAATGACTGAAACTATTTCCTTTTAACGTGGAATGAATGGTTCCAAAAAAAAATGTATACCGAATTTTACTGACTGATGTAGTACGTCACTCTCGCGGGGCACGAACTCGGATATCACCAACGATATCGGGTTCGGGTCACTCGGGAGTGGGGTGTTACAAAGACCCTGTGATATCATTTTTTGTTATTAAATAACACTGTAAGAAGATTACCACAGTAGAACCGAATGGGTCTAGCCACTGAATGAATCACAGACAACTCAGAAATCAAATTTCTAAGCTAAATCGTCTATGAAGCAACCCCATAACATGCACTCTGCATGTATAGTCGAGGAAGTTATCCGTGTCTACTTGACACACTTCTAAGATATTGTACCATCTGCAAGCTCAAAACTATAACCTTAAGTGAACTTACAATCATCCGGATACATAGCCAAAATCTGAATTTAAATTCTCTACGAGGTTTAGTTTGTTGACTGTAATATATATCAACATATAATCATTGTTTCCTTTGAGTATCTTAACGCTCACTAGACTATATTCCAATGGTCTACAACTAGATTCACCAGATATTGACCAAACAGTCAAACAGTGAATGCAATGTCCTATTTAGTACATAGCCGAGCATACATCAGGCTATCCACTGCACTAGAATATGGAATATTCCTCATAATATCTCTCTTTACTTTATTCTTTGGATACTGTACCAAAGATTATTTCTCACTATGAGAAACAGGTGTTACAACAAGTTTACTGTTAACCGTATTAAACCTTTGTAACACATACTCAATGTATGCATTCTATGAGAGATCTGATGAGTGTTGAGATCTGTCCCGATGAATCAGAATACCTAGGACAGAAGATGCTACACTAAGGCCCTTCATGTCAAAGTTCTTGACCAAAAGTTGCTTTACCTCATACAACATGGTTAAGTAATTTGACGTGAGCAATATATTATCCACATGTAGTAATAAGAAGATAACTTTGCTCCCCTTGAATTCATAGTACAAACATCTTTTAATTTTGTTTTCCATGAAGCCTAAAGAGGTCATAACCTCATCAAATGTAAGATATCACTTTTAGGAGGTTTGACGTAAATTACATATTGATCTGTATAACGTGTAAACCATGTCAGTTCCATCTGGATCTTAGAATCCTTCAGGTTGTACTATATAGACCACTTTATAAAGGTCTTTATTCAGGAAAGCGGTTTTAACAGCCTTCTGATATAACTCTATATCATCATGAGCTACAATTGCCTTAATAACTCAAAATATATCCTACGAGGATACAAGAGAAAAGGCAACATAAAGACAACCTTTTTCCCTGAGTGAGCTATTGGGCAACTGAGTGAGCTATTAGGCAACTAAGCGAGCCCGTAAACCACTGAACTTTATCCTAAAATCCTTTAGGTCCAAATATTTCATTTACAATTGACGAGTTTGCAGTTCTGCTGCAAATCAACT
Organism: Erythroxylum squamatum; assembly: GCA_025629845.1. Taxonomy (NCBI): domain Eukaryota; kingdom Viridiplantae; phylum Streptophyta; class Magnoliopsida; order Malpighiales; family Erythroxylaceae; genus Erythroxylum; species Erythroxylum squamatum. Next base: position 13,736,206 of record JAOTBA010000002.1, read on the forward strand.
AGCTCTCAGACCTTATTATACTTCATGACTTGCATCTCGTCATTCATCGCATCCCACCACATACCGCATTGGGTCCAGAAACAACTTCTATGAAAGTAACTGGATCTGTAATAAGTCTAATAGCATAGTCCTATACCCCTGATAGACTATGTAGTCAGATGGGATAGCAGGTCGTCTTACTCCAGTGAATTTACTTAACTGTATTAGATCTTGTACCCCTAGGAATCTCTGTGTCTACAGGTATGGGTTCCTGCTCTCGTACAGGCATGGTACAAAGACCTAGATCCACCGAATCTAACTATATGAGTAGCAGTTACATAATAACTGTAGTATCCGCCTTGCTATCATCCGAAGGGTCAAAGGGCCCACATCATTATAGACATGGTATTCCAGAAACTTAACCGTCTGTGATTCCACTATTCTGGCCCCTCCTTCTCTACAATAAAATATGTAGCCTTAAAGTAGTCGAGATATCTTTCTAAGTAGCAATGAACGGAACGAGCGTGCAATCTTTCTTTATAAGGATTATACTACCTCAGTAGGGAAGCCCCATACACACATTCATGGAACGAGCGTGCAATCTTTCTTTATAAGGATTATACTACCTCAGTAGGGAAGCCCCATACACAAATGTATGTAAGGCTGAGTTACCAAACTTTTAAATGATTAGGTAGATTAGTCTTGTTCTGCATTGACTTTTTCAAGTCCTTTAGGTGCAGTTATGCCTTTCGACAATACATCATTTTGCTCAGAACTACTCGACATAATGAATTAAGTCACTATTTTAACCGATTCTAAATATCTGGCAAACATACCTTTTAAAGTCCTGTAACACCATGTTTGCCATGATATTCTCCTCCACGGTCAAATCTAACTATCTTGATGAATTTTCTCAATTGGTTCTCAACCTTCAATCTTTAAGCAAGAACAAATAACTATAGTGGAAATAATCATCAACAAATGTCATAATACATTTAGAATTGCACAATACAACTGTATAAGGTCTACCGATATCTTTATGTATCAGACTCAACAAGTCACAAGCATGAGTTGACCTCAATATCCTTATTAATCAACTTACCCCTGCAACAGTCAGCACATGTTCCCAGATCATCATAATCTAGAATTGAGAAATGCTTTTCTTGATCGATCTCTCAACCTTAGCTCTGGAAATGTGGCTTAAACTTTTATGACGCACCATGTATGAGTTCCCATTCATCATGGTCCTTCATAACTTGCTTGGCAAGATACGAAGAAGCATTTATCTAATTCGGGGTAAGACACATTCTATACAAACCACATGACAACAAAGTTGTACCATTATGTTTTGCATTAAACAACAACTGTGCAACAGAAGCATTAAATGCAAAATGTCAACTTTCTTTGTCCAAAATTGATCAAAAGATCATATATAAAATGTATCTGTAAAACCCAATGAACCTTACAGTAAAGTTCAATACATACATCCCCTATATATATTACTTCCACTTCTTTATTGTTGTGAACCATCAGTTTATCCTTCCCTTTATTTGGTTTTATCCTTGATATGAACTACTGCATCGCGGAAGCACCTTAATTAGATGTTTCACTATATAGTCACCATGTACTTAATGCGACTATCGCAAGTTAGATTCATAATTGACAAGCTATAGTGTAACCTGATGGTAATGTAACCTAATGGTCTCAGTCTTTCATTTTAAACCTCATACTACTGGTTTCTTTATGTCTCTAGGACCTTTATCAGTACTAATTTGAACTTAGCGGGCTTCATCTTTGTCTTCCCTTTAGTTGCTTAGAGGGCTGTAGGAGAAGCAAGCTTGAGTTTCTCCTCCTTAACAACGCAATGGGCTATCAAAGCATTGAAGTCCCCAACATCTTCAATCTACTGTGAAGATGAATTATTTTCGATATGTACTCCATTACTTCCCCTTTCTCCCATATACCTTATGGAGAATAATTTTTTAATCAAGGCACTTGTCTTAACACCAGATGAGACTGTGTATCTCTAGGAGACATTATCAAGACACTCCTTTGTTATGTCTACATCCAAAAGTCCACTTTGCAGATGGTTAGGAATGGATCTCTTAATGGTCATCAGATATAATTTGTTAGACCGATCCTAAGTTTCATAGGTTGCTTTATGAGTTTTCAAGCTCATAAATGTAGGTGAGGATGACCTATCCATCTTTATGGTCATATCAACCGCATCTATCTCCATAGCATTCAATACATCCTCAGTCCACTTCTTTAAATTGAAACTGGACAGGGTTTTACTGGTGACACTAATTTTGTTAACTGAAAAGGCGACTTTAAGATGATAATCTTTAAATCAGCATAAATGTAGGATAACAGCGACACTCAAAGCCATTAAATAGTGTCTTTACTGAAAATCCGATCACACATATTATGAAACACCTTTGGGCTGAATACATAATATATGCAATTAGACCTCCACACATAAAAGCGATTAGAGTACAAATTATCAACTCTTATGAAACTACCACCTTTGGGTGAATAGATCACTTGAGTAGTAACTTTCCTCCATCTAATGCCTTTATGTACATCTCAAAATGTTACGTAAGATCAACACCTTTGGGCAGAATAACGAAACATAAAATCAGAGACATCCCCCAACATGCAAGCAGAACAATTCAAAATATTAACTTGAAAGGCTACTTTGGTGACTACATTCTCATCAGTACTCAAAAAGTCCACAAACACAAAGGATACATCTTTATGTTATCCTCACATTCTTTATGGGCATATGATATGTGACAATGTAATATCAACAAGTGCAAAAAAAATCGAATGCACGGTCTCATTGTCACACATTTGTGCTGAAGACATTCTCTGAAATATTTATTTAAGACTTTAATAAAAGAAAAATCTCAGTAGAGTGACTATTGCGCGTCACTGGATATTGAACCGACCACTCGAGACACGGAAACCTCATGTATCTCCCTTATGGTAAGTTCATTGCACGAAAATTCACTCAAAAATGGCTTCAGAATATCTTAATTCCTCTTCCGATCGACTATCATACAATCTTGAACATTGAACATGAGACCTGAGACACGAGAATCTCGTGTATCTCTCTTATACGATGTCCGAAGCATGAAAATTCATTCGAAATCGGATTCAGAATACCTTAATTCCTTTTTCTAGAGTTAAACTTTAATTTATTACTAACGTCAATGCGTGTGTGTGGGCCACGCGTGCGCTGTACACACTTGTGCTGACGCGTGTCAGATGGGTCTGGCACGTACGGGTCACGCACTGCCCACGCACAGACACGCGTCTACTGTACGACACGTGCAACGCATGCACCGCCACTTGTCTCCATCGCCCCGTGCCACGTGGATGGTCCGGATGGGAGCGCCGCCGTCTCACGCTCATATGATTTTTCTCCGTTATCATGTGGTATCAGAGCGGTTACGTGATCGGATTGTCGGAAACGAAAGTTTTTCAGTTTTTCATCTCATATGATTTTTCTCCGGTTTTGAATCGTTTTTAGTTTTTTATTTTTGTTTGGGTCTATGTTTTACCTCATATTTTCACTTTTATGTTACAAAAAAAAAAGCACACCTTGATACACGATTGCGTTCATCTAGAAACTTACGAAAATATCTACATTCTTTTATAAGCACTTCAAGATTACTTGTCCGTAAATATGAATCATACATAATAGCAATTTTGTGTGGCTGATGATACTGTGGACAAATGGATTTCAATACAGTTCAAGCCCACCTCTAAAATGTTCCATATCCTAACCGGTCCGGGACCACACCCCTGTTTGATTATATCCTCCTCAGTTCCTCACGTTGTTGTTCGGTGTTTGTAGATTTTCATTTAATGACCATAGTTAGGTATCAGTGTGTTGACATCTTATTATCATATTAACTTATATAGTTTTCTAATTAAATAATGAATATAAACTTTCCATTATTTTTGAAACTTTTTATTTGTAATATATTGCCACTTTTAAAAATTGTACTTAAAAAAAAGAATAAATTGCAGATTTAACACGAGTAAAGATTCATCTAAAATAATTTTCTTCTAAATTGCACAAAATAATTTATCCTCTTAGTAACAACAGAAGCCGGAGTTTGGAGTAAGCTGTCGAAATCATGACTTTGTGAAGATAGTTTCTAATTTATCAATTTTATGCCTGCCAGTGGTTTGTTGTGGCAAAGTTAAGAAAAGAAGGTATAATGTGCTTCAGAAGACTAAGGCATGCATTGTTATCTGTTCTTCAGTTAAAAGAGTTTATACGGGGGGACAAAAAAAAAAGGGAGGAGGTCATGTTATGGGATTGACTCTAGTTTCCAAAAGCAATTAAGAATTTACGTGACATCAGAATCAGCAAAGATCATTAGTCCTGAGACAGCTTTGATTTGGTGCATATTCAACTTCTGGGATCATAAAAGAAAACAATCACCGCCATTCTGATCATACTCCAGTTCATATTCGTTTGTCGACTGCACAAGAGAATTGCAACATCTACGACAAACAAACAGCGGAGGTACAGTTTCAGAGTCGTCGATAAAGTTGCAGCGAGTGTGTTGCCACACTTCACACATGTCACATGCCACCATTCTCTCCCCATCATCATCTTGAGCTCCACATTCACATCTTACCTTCCAGCTATCAGGGCCACCTTCATACATCAAGGGTGTAGTTATGTCCATACCATGCCCTCTCACAGAAATTTCCTTCCCCGACTCAACAGCTCCAAACAGCAACTCTCCGTCTTCTAGCTCTTCCATGTTTTCTATCTCCATCACCTCAAAGTTCTCAAATATGCAGTAAGTGTCCTTGAGTGCATACTCAGTTGCTTGTTTCAATTCCAGAACTGTTGCAGACAACGGAAGCACAACAATCTCACCGGGAGGCAAGTCCTTGTGCAGTCTATATTCTAGTCCAGATAATTGCGGCGCCGGAGGCACGTGACATATAAACCTGAATAATGCATCATCATCATCCTTAAAAGGCCACTCCTTCACAAAATGCTTGCTGTCTAGGATCACCTGAATTGCTGATTGCACAAGTTCTGACTGAGGGTAGCTCAGCAGCAAGTTTGTATACAAATAAACTATATCATTATATACGTCAACCCCAGCCCCAGGTCCCCGAGCTAGAGCTGGTGTTTTGAGGATCTCTGGTTCATGTTCGCTGGCTTTAATAGGCCTTGATCCATCACCAAGATCATGCAGAGAGTATTCCAGCACCCGGGTTTTAGGATTAACTGCACGGCGTACTACATGAGAACCAACAATAACATTGTTCATTGATTTCAGAACATAATCAAGCAAACCAGTGTCACCGATATGCAGCCGAGCTGAGTCTCTCACTTCTTGTCTACTCATCCCTTCTTGATTCAAAGTTCCCGTCTTGTTACTTCTCAATGTATCCACTATCACCTCTGCTGCATATTCCAGCCTTCTAATAGGCCACCTACTGTCCAAAGTTGTAGCCAGAGAACTGAAATTTCTATACCTTGTACTCTTATCCTTCGTCAAATGCTTCTTCTGTGTGGGGAAACTGATAGATGATTTTGAAGCACAAGAAATTTTACTTTGTTTCTTGACTGCATAAGGACAAGACTTAATTGTGAGCATAAACCTGAGAAGATCTCCGAGACTGATCAACTGAGTTTCGCTGAAACCTCTGTAGTATCGGATTATCTGCTTGATATCTTCGAATTGAACCGAATCGTGGAAATTCTGGATGATCTCATCGGCATCCAATGAACTTAAAATTTCTATTGCTCTGTTGTAATTATGCTCAGTCACGCCAAAGCTTCCACGACAGAATTTATATCCCCACTTACCAAACCACGAATGCCCGTATGCAACTCCATAGAGAAGGCGAAGGTCCATGGACCTCTTCTTGGAAACATCCTGAACAGTGATTTTCCTAACAAGATGTACAAGAAACTCAAAATCAAAATCTGGAATACACACATAAAAATAGTGGAATACATTTTAGAGAATAGTGGTACCGGGCTCGGAGGTTGTTACAAATCCGGTCCCAAAGATCCATGATTTCCCTGCCACTAATGTACTTGGAACCTCCCTCTATTCCATTGATGCAGAGCAAATGACCAAAACCATTACAGTGAACTAATCCATGCAAGAGATGAGTCTGCAGATCAAAAGCATCATGGTCCAATCGCTTGTTCCAGTTGCTGTCTGGTGGTATGATCAGATGATATTTTCTTTTGGAGACAAAATTACCACTCCAACCTAAATCACAAAACCAAAGATTCAAAGAAAATCCAGAAATTACTGCAAGGCCTCAGATACAAAAGAATTAGCAATACCCTCAAAAAAAATCAAAGGCAAATCCAAACGTATACAAGAAAGATGGAGAAAAAAGGAAAAACCTTTCAGTAGAAGACAAAAACCCAGTTGAAATACTAGAATTGGATAATAAAGATGGTGGAGAAAAAGCAAAGAATCCTAACCGGTACATCTACAGTGATCGCAGAAGGGTTGAAAAGAGAGATGGGCATCTTCTTCGATGGTGTAGAGAGGGACAACAAAGTTATTACTTTGAAGGAGGAGCAGGGTGCAGCTAACAGGCATACCCTCCACATCGTAATCTTCAGGTTGGGTGCAGTCCCTGAGAAACAGTCGAATGTTATCGCGAAATGGACCAGTGGGACGAAGGGGGCAACCAGGGTCACCAAACGTGTGAAAGTTGTAAAATTTAGGCCTTCGTTTTCTCTTCTTGCAAGATTCAACAGCTGGGATTGGCATTGCTAATAATGCCAACTCCAATTACTCAAGCCCACGCATACACATACACAATTCTTTGAATGCAAGAGGCTAAGCTAATTAGTGGATAAGAGAAAGAAAGTGAAAGAAGGAAAAGGTACTTACAGTTTGGGGTTGGAACACAAATCACAATCTGTTAGATGTTTCAAACGTTAGTTACAGAGTTATATTTCCCGCTAGAATTGGAAACACTTAACTGATAGACTGAAATACCCTAATTAGGGAGTTAAGATTATTAGTCAACGGTTTGCCGCCTTTAAATTCCGAATGTGTTCAGAATGGGTTTATTATTTGTACTTGGATGGTTGGTTTCAAGGGCATTCATAAGAAACGATTGTTTTTTAAACCGCTGGCAGTTACCAGTTAGGGGATGCGGCGACTTGAAAGCTAACAGTCTCGTGGAGCAGTTACTGCGTTCACGCGTCTAGCTTGAACGAGCCGGAATTAGCTTACTCAGAATCTCAGCATCATACGGAGATAGAACACCACCACGGCCACAACCACAACGTGATGACAACACGTGCATTGGAGGACAAATAAAACTTTTCATATTTTCTCATGAAATATGATTATTTTAATTTTATAATATAATTAATTCATAAACATCATAACATATCAATCACCTTATTTGATTTTATTTTTAATAACTCTAATTTATGAAACATGTTATTAAAAATTATGGTTTCTGATCTCTAACATTATTTATATGAACAAATTGAAATATCTCTACTAATAATATAAAGCTGAAGCATGTACATATTTATAATTGGATATTAATTTAATTGCATTTTAATTTTAATTTTAACTAAACTTTAATTAAAATTAATTATCAGTAAATTTTAATAAAATTCAATGTCCAATACTAGTCAAATATATTATATTTGATCATAAAGTTTCTCAAACTTTATAATCAAATTTAACATAATTAAATTATTTTTTGCATCACCTATTCTTTCTATATGATTCATTAAGTTCTTAAATATGTTAAAAATGAATATAATTTATAGTTATAAAATTTATTTAAGATTTGATAAATTAAACTTACACTTAATTTTTAAATAAATAATTTATATTAATAGATTAAGATTGGTGTTTAATGATGCATCACGACTACCTAAATATTATAAATATTAAAGTAGTTTTGGCTAACATTTTCATGTATTAGTTTTCAGTTGGTTTATGCCCTATAATCAATTGATTGATTATAGTTTAGTGAGATAATTATTTTAAAATATTATCTATCTTATACATATTCAAATGTATATGATAAAGTCTACGAAATAAATGTACATTGTAAATAAAATTATAATAAGATAATAATTATGAGATTCTTATTTCCTAAATTATTTCTAATCATTATGCTATTAAGATTGGACATTAATAGAAAGTTAAAAGACTAACACATGTTATGTTTCTTCCTTATCAAAGAAGTGGTCGATTTTATAAACTAAAATATGGAGATACTTAAATATCCATACGAGTGTTTGTTAGAGAACAAGTTCACTAAACATATCCCATATAAGAATTCTATTTAGAAGATTACTTCACTACAACAGAAGCATACAATTTGCGTCGTCTAAAAGACGTCGTAGAATCGCTTAGGCCGTCGCATAACACCATC
>JAOTBA010000002.1:13759455-13772508 GCA_025629845.1 Erythroxylum squamatum
GACCTATTGAATGATTGTTTAGTGTGTTACATTGAAAGAGATGTATTTGCAAATATTGACAATGATCTTGTTATGAACAGATTTCAATCTATGAAAAGTAGGCGAGGGTCATTGTAATTTTAGCTATTTTATATTCTTAATAAAACTTTGTTTTTTTATTTGATTTTGATATGAAAATTTTTGAGAAATTTATATTTTATTTGGGCCCCCCTGTCTTAAATTTCTGACTCCATCACTGTATAAGCGCCATGACCTCCAAGATCTTAGTAAATGGGGAACCTTCCAGGAGCATTAAAGCAGCAAGAGGTATCAAGCAAGCGAACCCTATTTCTCCTACCTATTCGCATTAGTAATGGGGGTGTTCAACAAACTAATGCTCAGAGTGGTAGAGAAAGACTAAATTCAGATTTCATAGCAAATGCAAAAGGTTAAAGCTTGTCAAATTGAGTTTTGCTGATAATCTTTTTCTATTTTCTAATGTTGACTGCAATCCAATAGCTACACTCTCCAATTCGCTTAAATTGTTCAACAAGATTTCGAGGCTCATCATTAACTTCAATAAGAGTGCTTTATCCACTTCCAAAGGAACTTCGAGTCTGGCCCCCATCCTAGCCTCAATATCAGGTTTCAAAAGTCAACAACTTCCTGTCACTTATCTGGGTGTGCCCATATCAGCAGTCAATCCTTCCCTTGGCAATTTTAGATCTCTCACAGATAAAATTCTTAACTGAATAAGTTATTAGAGCTATCAAGAAGTATCCATTGCTGGCAGAGCTCAACTCATTAACTATGTCCTCTCCTCCATGGCAACTTATTGGGGTCACATCTCGTAATTCCCAGCTATATATATCCACAAACGGATCGACAAAATCTTCCAGAATTTCTTATGGTCTAGATGCAACATGCATACTAAAATAGCAAGATTAAATGGGTAGATGTATGTTCACCTCGTAGTCAAGGAGGATTTGTTCTCCTCACCTCCAAATTGCTTAATAAAACCATGCTTACCAAGAAGGTATGGCGATTGATCCAAGACCGATAATCCTTGTAGGTTAAATGGGTTAATGCTTATTACATGAAGGCAAGATCCATATGGTGCTTCAACGTCCCCAGAAATGCCTCTGCTTTGATCAAATATCTTAGTAAGATTTGAGATAAGGTTAGAATTCACTACAACTTTCAACTCGGTAATGGGGAGACTATGAAGTTTTGGTTTGATTCGTAGCTCAATCAATCTATTCCCTTCAGTCTACCTTAACTTCAAGCACTTACAAGATGTATTCCTACAGATGCTAATGTGGCTCACGACTTAACCATTTATCGACAACTCCAAAATAGGAATCCTCTTATAAGTAACTCCTCACTTCTCAGTAATATCACCTTTAACAGGCGACCTGACAAGATTCTGTAGAGGCTAACGTCCTTTGGTCAGTTCACTACTTCTTCAGCTAGAAGCGTACACCAAATGGACTATCCGTATGTACAATGGTTTCATGCTGTCTGGATTTGGAACTTTAACCCTCGACCTGCTCATCTACTTTTGCAAGCATTCAAACTTAAACTCGCTACTTTAGACCACATTGGTAGGTTTCTAAGCTTCCCTAATTGATGTGCCATGTGCAAGAGTAATGCCGAATCACGTAATCATCTTTTCTTTTCCTGCCCTTTTTTTAATCAAATTTGGAGATTCATCATGATGAAATGCGATATCCCCAACCCCCCTGTAATCTGTTCTGATCCCCAACCCCCCTGTAATCTGGTCTGATATCATAGATTGGAGTGTTCAACTCAAGCTCCCCCAGGAAGGTGATGTCTAGTTAATACGTACAACTGTAGCTTATCTTGTCTCTGACATTTGGCAGGAGCGGAACAACCCTATATTCAGGTCTATTGCTTGCACACCACAGCAGTTATCGGTAATCATTCAAGATCAGCTCAAGATACACCTATTCCTTTGCAAACATAAGCATATTGTCAGCCAAAGAATGTCATATAAAAGAAATCCATATGAAATTCTCAATGCCCAATGCAATCTCTTCCACCAATTGAGTGACTCTGCAACTGTTGGGCATAACGAGTGTATTTTATGAAAAGGAAAAATAAAATGAGCAAAATGGACACAAAATTTTTAACATGGTTCACCCTTAATTTTGGGTTATGTCCACAGACAAAACTCAAAATAATTCTTCCACTATTACAAATAGTAGGTATACAGAGATAAAATCAAAATAGTGGCTCACAAGGTGTTTTTCAACCTAAAAATACTATCCTCACTATTTTGTCACTCACCAACCCTTTAAGAATATATTTCCTAACTTCAGAGCATTTGATTTGCTCTAGTTTTCTTCTATATTTGTTGTGATTTTTTCTGAAGCAGGGAATGTCTTATATAGGTACGCTACCGCGTGAGACAACTGCCTTGCAACTATCTTCTTACATTTCTTTCAACTAATGCGGTACCGAAATTTTGATCAAATATGACGCCCCTCTATATGAAGAGAAACCCATTTCCAAGAGCAACGTCTCCCTTGGTCATGCATATCAGTCCGTAAAATTTTTACTAGAAAAACTCTTTTGTGGTTTAAAGCCAGGGTAATAATGGTAAGTTTTATATGATAACCTTTTCTTTCTCTTTTTTTATTAATCCTTGCCGATCAAAATAAATTAAAGATATTTTCCATATAGCTAATGATCCACCAGTGGGAAATTTCGAAAAGGTTATCTTATTCCATGCAAATTTCCACTCAATGGTGGGCCAGTTCGTGTTGGCTCGAGTATCAATTGACTTTATAACCACGCAATGAGTTCTTATTGGCAATATTCATTACCCTTTTGACTATTATGTTCACATGATCCTCGGTGTCTTCCACGTAGCAAAGCTTTCATTTCATAACCTACTAGTAACGGTAATTTGCCAAACCAACTTCACCGAACTGAGCTATGAATCTGAGGCAAACCATGGTTTCATGTTCCTATATTCCTGATCTTTTCAGTAGCTTGATCGGTTCCCTAGTTCACCTGCTTATTTCCCCATCTGCAAGTCCAAGTTCTAGTGAAAGAAATAAAGGTGAAGAAAATGGTAACAGTGCAGCCGTCGGAGCAGCGAGTAACACAGCAGCCCAGATGCACTTCCGACAGCGTCAACATATTCGATCAGCTTAATCCAGCGAAGGGATCCAACCTTAATCATCAGTTTTTTTATTATGGCATCAATATTATATATGCACATGATGTTATTATCTTTCGGTAAATGTATTAGACATGGTTATGCTTTAACCATATTACTTCTTGTCATTCAAGGCATGAGATGAAGTCTAATATGGTAGTTTCTAACTGCTAATTTGTGTCGGAATTACAGCTCTCGACTACTTTTTATTCACTTATCAGACATAATCGTACAAAATAAGATCATTAAAAATTAATTTCATAAAATATATTTACTAGTTCTATTTTTTGAGAACTAGTTCGATAAGTTCACCATGGGAATGCATGAACGAATAAATGATCGGCTAAGAGGTAGTCCTCACTGAACAGAACCGGTTTCTCTTTCGCATGATAAGCAACTCAATGCAAAACTCGATAATAAGCGCGTCACAGAACACTAAACCAAACCCATTTTAAGTTGAGACCAAAGCCAAAGAAAATTCTCACCCCTAAAAACTGTTCATCACATGAAGTTGGATTCCAAGCGAAATTTACAAGCATTAATAGTCTTTAACATTTTTATAACCGCAAACAAAACTTGAGTGAGTGCATTTTTAGCATCGTAGTGCAACGGAAGACGAAAAACCAACAAATCATACTGGCTGGGAAAGAAGAACAAGTTCACCAAGAAGTTAGTCTTCATTCATCAAGAAGTTAGTCTTCATCCATCCCTGCAGGTTGATCTCTCTTGGGACCACCTGCAGGCTTTGCCATAATGATCTGCACAACAAAGTGCAGAAAGTTAAGTCAACCAAAAACTCATTCACATTAGTTTCTGGTTTTGTGATTACTTAAACTGAAAACAATGCATAATGAAGCAAAATCGTCAAAGAGTAGTTTAGCAACAAGTTTCAAGAAAAGAAAATACCTGGTCTACTCTCAATACAGTGCAGGCAGCATCAGCAGCATATTTCAGAGCAAAAAACCTGCAATAAAAGTTATATTGATGAGAATTGCAAAGGGTTTACACGAAATTGTAAGAAACTACTGCAAATAGAAGCAGAATATTCCCAAGAAGAAAAGGGGAAAACTAATAAGTCTGAGTAACCAGTAAAAATTACATAAATACCATGCTAACTGGTGAAATATTCATAATTGTAGCATGAAAAATGCCACAACATAAGATACACATACATATACCGGCAGCAATGCCCACAACAATATATCATTAGTGACGTAATAGACCATGGGCAAGTACTGCAACTATGACTAAGAACTAATGGCAGGGGTAGAGGAAACAGAACACTTCATTTGTCAATGAACCAGTATAATTCAGAGCCCATGCGATCCAGACATACAGTAACAGATTTCAGCTGTTCAAGAGGATAATAAAACACATGTTATTTGTCAACGCTCCAGTATAATGCAGAGCACATGTGATCCAGACATAGAATAACAGATTTCAGCTGTTCAAGTGAAAGAGCAATGAATCAACATTGAAACGATGGTACCAAACCAAACCCAGGATAATATCTTGCAGAAGCTAAAAAAGATCATAGTCGATTAACGGAGAGATGATCATAAAATGCAAAACATATTAGATCAGAACATACTTTGTGACATAAAGGTCCCAAATGCCCATAGACGACACGTCCTTACAAACACCTTCCTCCAAGTCAATGCCCACTTTGGTATTTCCAGATGAATGATCAGCATATAGAGAAGATATGATTTCCATTGCATTAAGACCAGCATTCTCAGCCAGTGTTTTAGGTACCATCTCAAAGCTTTCAGCAAATTTTGCGATAGCATATTGATCCAATCTGTAGGAAAAATGAAAACAACATATTGGCAATTCATTCAAGTAACAGAGTCAAACTCAAACAGTAAGTTTTACTATACATCTGAAACCTAAGGAGCTCAAGACACATGTAGAATCTAAAATATGCTAAAACGAAGGGAGGAAAAAGATGGGGAGAACCAAGAAGTTAAAGAGAGGAATTTGGGGGATAAATTACCCTGTTTCCTTGAATGAGAACTCCTTCAGTCTTCTAGCCAACTCAATTTCAGTTGCTGCAGCTCCTGGTACTATCCTGCTGTCCCTACACATTGCCTGAGCATAAGGTATATAAAGAGAGTATCAGTTACAACTTCCTCAAATTTATACCAAAAACAGTTGATCAAAGAAGGAAAAAGACCGCCTCAACTACCACAAGCTCAAAATATTTGCAAAGGAGGAACAAGAAACCTCCAGACATGTATTCTAAGAAGCACGGACACGGCAAAATGGAGCTGTGTCCTCGTGTTGGACATGTGTCTGACACAAACACCTACGAAGAGTGCATATATATGCTCCATGTTTTTTGAGAGGGGCTCATAAAGTACAAAATATGTATGAACTATCAAGATATTGGAAGTCTTAAAACACATCAATCAATATACATCATATTATGAATTCTGAATTTTTTTCTTAATTCTAAATTTTATAATATATATATATATATATATATATATATCGTGTCCGTGTCCACCAAATTTTATAAGTTGGTGGGCCCCCGTGTCCGTGTTTGTGTCGTGTCACGTGTCGCATGTCCGTATCCGTGCTTAACAACAATTACCTTGTAATTGTTAACTCCATCGTCAACAGCTCTTTCAAGGTCATCCAATATACTCTCAGTACTTCCTCGTAGAACCACAGTGGAGATAGAATTTCCACCTTCTTCGTTCCTCACAATGGTTACCTAGACAAGAAATATGGTCAAAGAAAGGACAGCAGGATCCACAACCCTGCAGGTGGTCAGTAAATGACTGCAACTACAGTGAGTATTGTAGCATACCCTAACACCTCCAATTTCCTCAACTGAAATAGAGTCCACATATCCCAAGTCATCTGAGCTTGGCTGACTGAGCTTCAACTGTTGTAAGAAGAAAGAAGCAAATTAGGAAATAACTGAAAGGACTATGCACAAGTGAACATGAGATGACTTACGAGAGCAACTGAACCCGTAGTGCGGCAAAATCTTCTTAGTTCAAACTTTGAGCTGATCTTCAAAACCATTAGCCTGCAAGTAAGAAATTTGAAAGGACAGTTGTCAAAAACCCAAAGCAACAAATAAGGAGGTCAACAATCCAAAAACAAGGCCTTCCTTCTGCATTAATTGTCATATAGAACATTACCGTGCACATTCATAGCAAAGATATCCAAAATTCAAAAGAAACAAAAAGGTGAAACAAATTTAGAGAGACATAGAAATTTGATGTACTTGTAACGTTCACAGAAATGTAATGCCATCTCTCCAACAGCTTGTCCACTGACAATTACTTTGGCACCAGAATCTGCAACCGTTTTGATGAGCTCCTCAACTCTAGCTTCTTCAGTTTTAGCATAATTCTCTAACTGCAATGCCAAAGTATAAAATCAATATAGCCACTAAGAAATGCTAATAATCAAATCAAGGAAATCAGGAAAGAGAACAGATAAGCAAAAAACCAATAAATACTGAATATCCCTAAGTTATACCTGTTCAGCACTGTGAATGAGGACAGTTCCCTTGGTTTCAGTTGCAGAGGTATCAACACCACCAGCAAACACAGCAACCTACAAAAGTAAAGAACAAGAGGGGAAAAATCCAGAATAAATAGTTCCAAAATAACAATATAAAATAAAAGAACACCCAAAAAAATTTACATTTGATTTTCTATTCACAGAACAACCACTATCCATGAAAAAGCCAAACTTGCATGTGCACAAACCACTCCTGTTTCCCAACACACTATCGAGGTGATAAGATTTAGAATGATAAAAGGGAACAAGTCACATCCCAATGCTAGAAGAAACAGAATTTGGGCCATCAAATATAGATTTTATTAAGATATACATAAAAGATATTATGAAAATATACAAAATAGGAGAGAAAGAATAAGATTTAGAGTGCAAATATTAGGCCAAACTTAAAAGAATCAAGCGAACAAAATAAAGCACACACCTTTGCCTTCTCTACCCTTTTTATAGTACCCACAGTATCACTTTTCAAAACCATTCCTCGCACTACAGTACAATTATGTAAACCTCCTCCGACGAGCTTGGCAACCCGCACATTATCCACATTAAAATTGGCTGGGTTTTTGGGACAGACCTGGATACATGCCTACAACACACACAGAAACAAAACATATTATTAAACTCAGACCAAGATTTGGGATAAAAGAAGTCGTTTGGATGAACTTACATCAGCAATAAGATTACATAGAATGTCTTCTTGTCCGAATTGCTTGCTTGCAACAGCAGCTTTCATTCGAGAAACAACTTCCTCCTTTTTCCTAACATCCATTTTGTCCGAACCAAGCTCCACCAAATCACCTAATATTTCAACAGTCTGAAGGGAAAAAGGAATAAGAAAATAACCAATGCAAGTGAGGAAACGCATTAAAAAATGTAATAAGAAAAAACCTAACCTTGTTGATCGCTTTGGAATATCCACTGATAATTTCACTGGGGTGCAGACCCATCCTGATAAGCTCTTCAGCGTTTTGAAGAAGCTGACCGGCAAATGAAATAGTGAGATTAGCTCCATCCCCAATTTCCTCCTGCTGGGCCTTGCCAGCCAAGACCAAAATTTTGGCAGCAGGGTGTTGAACTTCCAGTTCATTTACGATAGTGGCAGCGTCATTGGTAACAAAAAGCTTGTCCAGATGATTAATAACCATCTTATTCATACCTGTGTAATCAATTATCAAACAAACCCTAATAATCTCAAAGTCTAATTTCTTGATGCATACAAACAAACCTATAATATTGATGAAGTAAAAGAAAAGAAGAAGACAGAGATATCGTACCGTTAGGGCCGAGGGAAGTGAGAGTGATGGAGGAGAGCTGCTTGCAGGCATCAATGTTCTTGAGAACTGCTTCGTCAAGTCCTGATAGATGCTTGTGCCCTTCCTTCAACATCGATTGTATACCGTAAGGTTGCAATGCGAAACCCATTTTCTCTTTTTCTCTTCTTCTTCTTCGGTGTGTGTATGTGTCTGCGGGCGTGAGTGTGTCCCTAAAACCCCTAGAAACTTGCTATGTAGTGTCCATCACTTGCAAAGAACGGTCTAGAAAACATTTTATTATTATTTTCTCTCTTCATTCAAATAAATTCTTAGTTACAACCAAACTTCATTTTTAATATATATCGGATCGGATCGGGGTCGGGTCGGGTCGGGTCGGGCTGGGCTGGGCAATGGGACGTTTTATTAGTCATTGATCGATAAAGCGACGCTTTTTGTTTGGCAACTCTGAAAATTGACAAGGCGAGAAAAGAAAAGAAAAGGCATTTGAATAAGGTGGTGGTGATGGAGGAGAAACTGAAATGCTTGGCTTTGGTTGGAGCTGGAGCTCTTGTGGGTTCTTTTTCCACTTTGTGTTTGCTCAAGCTTCTTCCTAGGTAAGTCACTTCCCGTCTTTCTTCTTAATCAACGCTCTTTCTGTTGCCCAACCATTTTCATTTTCCTTTTCTACCACTTCCTCCCCATCCTCTCTCTTCTCTACTGTTGCATTTCTCTTAACAACGCTACTCATCAGCAGCTTCTATGCTTAATCTATTCCCGGTTCCTAAACTTGATTTCTATTATTGTCTTTTCCTTTTGTGGTAATTTATGATTGATTCGCATCTTCTGCAGGATTATAGCGAGCCAGTCCACTAAACATGCTAATACTCGATTGAATGGTATGGCGCTTATTAATTGACGTGTATATATAACATACTTTTGTGAACTAATTAACAGCTTTGATTGCATTCTCTATGGAACTCCAGTTTTCTCTGAATATTTGATTCCTTATGATTTGTAGCTACCTGTTTTAGCACTTCACCTATTTACTTGTCGTTCAATGTCAGTGTAGTCCCTAGTTCCTTGTGATTTGTAGCTACCTGTTTTGGTGTTATTTCCTTGTCGTACAATGTCAGTGTAGTCCCTAGTCAGGATAGGTGGGAACAAAAAATCACTGCTTTATGTGCTATTATTGAATTATATTTGAAGAAGAGAAGAAGGAAACAAAGATGAAATGCAATTGGATTTTACTTTCTGCTCATGAAAATTCAACTGTTACTATTCTTTTTGCATGATTCAAACCAGCACGGGTTGTGTATTGGTGAATATAATGTTTACACTTCTTTTGAGGAAAAGCAGTTTTCATAAGATCATTATTATATATTAATTCAAACAAAAACAGTTACTTTTTAAAAAAAAATTAGTTGATCACGTAGGCCAATCTTGGAAGTTCACCATGATCATATCTCATACCACGGTAAATTGAAGCTGAAAGTTTAGGAATTAGCTGACAAAATGATAGAAAAGTTGAGGCGTTATACTCTTCAAACTCTGCCTTGGCATATTCTTGCTTGTAGTTTGAATGTTGTAGACTACAACTTACATTTACATATAAGACATCTGCTTGAAGATGTTGGTTTTCCACATTGTTTCTTATCTAGAAACATGCCGGGTTGATTTTCTACAGAAAAGATGTCTTATATTTGCAAATAAGACATCTGTCTGAAGATGTTGGTTTTCCAAATTGTTTCTTATCTAGAAACATGCCAGGGTGATTTTTCGCAGAAAAGAAAACGTGCCCATAAGCAGCGATTAACCAGTCATTTCCCTTGATTTATTCACTCAGAACAGGGCAAAAATGATGATTTTTAGACTCTTTTCACCTACAGGGAATACAGTATTTGAGATTCCTTTTACAAATGATGTGGTGGCTCCTGAAGTTAGGAACAATAGGATGCCAGATATAGACCTCCTACAAGATGAAATTGTTTCTGAACAACTGACCAGGTAAAGTAAATGTATTGCCCAGTTTATACAAATGTAGTATTAGTTCAAAGATTGTTTCTGGCCTCTTTCTACAAATGTAGTATTAGTTCAAAGATTGTTTCTGGCCTCTTTCTCTTGCCAGCATTAAGCATCCTCTATTGCAGACTCCAATTCCTTCATTTTCCTTTAAATATCTTTAAATTGATGCTGCATGTCAATATTTTTTATTTTCATCTAGTATGTATTTCAGCTAACACTATTCAAATTTGTTGTGGTTGTCATTCATGCAATAGTTAAGCATGGTAAGTTTCAAGTATTTGGAACTTTTATGTTCTCCTTTCTTATTGACAGTATTGTAGTTTTTAAAAAGTTCTTTTATCATAATAAAGTGTCTCAAACTTCTCTATTCATTTTCTTTGAATATATACACAGATGGTCTTGAAGTCTAGAAGTTTTGTAAGATAGTATATAGTCTTCAGTGTCAAGTTTATGTATTTCTATCAGTGGCATTATCAAATGTGTATGTGGCTTGGTTCTCTAGCTGGTTCACCTCTCTGTGTGTATATATCACACATTTATGTGCATGAGATATTGAAGTGATATTTTATTAAATACATTTGACATTCTCTTTATCAATGACCAGTTTGTTTATATTTAATTTGTTTTTGTGGTATCCAGAACATAGGTTACATGATCTTTCAGATTTCACTTTGAGACTAATAATCTGGTGAGCTTAGTTCTCAAATTCTTAATGTTTGTAACTTTTGTGCTGCTGTTAGGAACATTCAGTTTTTTGGCCTCGAGTCTCAAAGGAAAGTAACTAGATCCTATGTTGTTGTCATTGGTCTTGGAGGTGTTGGCACTCATGCTGCATCGATGTTATTGAGGTCAGGAGTTGGGAAGCTCCTCCTTGTAGATTTTGATCAGGTAATGCCTACATTAAAAAAGATTTTTTTTATTTTGCTTTGCGTTCTTTCTTTGACTCTTAGAATTCCCATAATTCATGCTTTTGTAAATTTCAAACTTTTAATTGTATCGTGCAACTTATCCCTCATAAACAGTGATGTGTTAGGCAAGAGGCTCTAAACAATTATTGTTCCTTGAGTGGTGGATATTTTTGCCCATTTGTCACAAGCATGAATGCCTGATGCATCTTGGTAAATTTTATCTTTATAATTTTGTCCTACATGTCGAAAGATTCGAATCTCTGCACCCCAGAATTGCCCGAGTGAGTTGATGACTGCAATCTTTTCCTTGTAGTCTTTGTTTAATCTAATGTATTATCTCGAAACTAAACAGTATATGCATTTCCCTTATATTTCTATTTCTAAATGGCTTGTTAACATTCTTGATAATGCTAGATCAACAAGAACAAATTATGACACAACCTTACCTGAAGGTTGAGAAGTTCTCGGCTCGGATCTTTTTTTTATGATTCAGATGTTTGCATAACTGATTGAAGTGAGTCTGACCATCTTAAATATTTGAGAGTTCTAAAGTTCTCAGGTTATCTTTTGTCCCCAAAATATGCCTCTTTTTGGGTGTGGAGGGTTCTGACTTTCATGAATACCTGGGTTGTCAGACCATATATCTAATGTTCAATTTTATCCTGTTTTTAAGCATTAAAAAATGTTTCTTCCAAAATTAGGGTGGAGATAATAAGACTTTGGAATGCATCTAGTGATGAGTAAACATTGGTGTGAGACATTACATAAAACTTGAGAGCTTGGTGCCTGTACATTTTCCTTCTGAAAACAGCAAAATGTTCGTGCCATTTTTATCATCCTTGTATTTTCATCTCACTGCAAAAAGCACCTTTTCTTTTTAATGTTGGCTGTAACAAGAATGGTACTAGAATTTTGAGTTTTGAATATATGGTGTACCAAACTTGAGGATTGCCCTTTTAGTTGTTCATAAATTGCTGCACCACCTTTTTTTTATTGAAAAGCAACCATCTGTCTGCACCCTAAAATGATAGTCCCAAGGGCAAAAGCACACGTTGGACCTCATACTTTGTCGCTGTTCTTATTTCCATCCTTCTAGTTTTCTTATCTAAGTTATAGATGCTGTAATTTTTTAGTATCAACTATTTCATGAACATTATTAGTTGTCAAACATATATAACATCTAACTTGGTTTCAGTTGGCATTGCAGTTTTGGATATGACTGTGCCAGAGGCTGGTTTAGATTTCCATATAGGACCTTAAAAAGGGCAGTAGCACATATTGGCCCTCATAGATCCTAAAAATTGACTTTGACCCTTGTTGGAAACTTATATGACAATCTAAACTGGGACTAGGCGTACCCTCTATCGTTAAATGTAATGTAATGATAAGTAGGAATTTCGTGGTTGGTTTTATGTCCTACAAATCTTGATGCTTTTAAGGGCATGACATACGTTGAAAATTAGGTCATGTAAGAGGACTTAAACAATACAAATTTGAATATGACTAATATAGAAATTAGAGTGGAGCAAGAGGATTGAAATTTTCTTTATACCTATACACAGTTTAAATTGATATTAATTACACTAGACACAGACAAGAATGTAGGTGTCATTCCTTGGGTGTTTATACCATTTTTTTACGCTGCATATGGTTACTGTGACCCATATGCTGAGATGAAACAAAACAAAAATTTGGAGACAGAACAAAACAAAAATTGGAGACAGTGAGGTATTTAGTTGTGATGGACAAAACAGATAAAACTGTGTTTATCTCGAGGACAGAAATGTTTTTGGTTGCAGTTGACAGAACATAAAAAACAGTGTGAATGACTAAAGTACCCCTGCAGTATAATATGATTAGAAATATATAATTCATTGATTATTTTAAAACGAATGATTTCTATTAGTAATTTAATTGTATCCATAAATACGGAATTTAAAAAATGAGTAACATAAAAATTTAATGAAATGAGCTATTAAATAGCAAAAAATTTGTACAAGTTAACAATAAAATGTGTTGACTAGAGATATTAGATTTGATCTTGTATTAATATTGTTATTATTGCTCCTATAATCTCTCCTATAAGCGAGAGATTTCCTATAGTTAATAGCTAGATTATTTCCTAAATAGGCCTAGGAAGTTTGTATATAAACCTAGCTAGATC
>JAOTBA010000002.1:13772608-13787120 GCA_025629845.1 Erythroxylum squamatum
AGGTTTCTCATTTTATTTCATTGTAATTAAAAAATTACAAATACAATTAAAATAAATATTGATACAATTATAAAAAAATATTTAACGTAATTCATTTTATTGTTAACTTGTACAAAAAATTTTCTATTTAATAGCTCATTTCATTAAATTTTTATGTTACTCATTTTTTAAATTCCTTATTTATGGATACAATTAAATTATTAATACAAATCATTCGTTTTAAAATAATCAATGAATTATATATTTCTAATCATATTATACTACAAGGGTACTTTAGTCATTCACACTGTTTTTTATGTTCTGTCAACTGCAACCAAAAACATTTTTGTCCTCGAGATGAACACAGTTTTATCTGTTTTGTCCATCACGACTAAATACCTCACTGTCTCCAATTTTTGTTTTGTTCTGTCTCCAAATTTTTGTTTTGTTCCGTCTCAGAATATGGGTCACAGTAACCATACGCAGCATATGTGTGGCTGGTATCTATTAGTAGTTTCATGCTTGCAATAATCTCTTGTTATTTGCTCTTTGTTACCTATTTGTGGTATTTTTAATCTCCTCCTAAATTATGGGTAAGATCAAAAAGATGAACAATGTAAGGTATTGAGTTAGCTGATGTTTTGGTTAATGTGATTATGATTTATTTATTTTTGTATGGTACATGGCAATGATTTCTTATTTTATGAAAGGTTTCTCTGTCATCCTTAAATCGACATGCTGTTGCAACACGAGCAGATGTTGGTATTCCAAAAGCTGAGTGCCTAAGGAAGCATTTCATATCAATCTTCCCTGAGTGCCATGTAGAAGCCAAAGTGCTTTTGTATGACGCGTCATCTGAAGAAGAGATTCTCTCTGGCCACCCTGATTTTGTCTTGGACTGCATAGATAATATTGACACCAAGGTACCTCTCCTCACCTCATGATTTGACCTGCTGTTTCACATGCTGCTTTATATTATATATCTTGATGCCCTTTCTTTGTGCTGCCTGTAGTACTGAAAAAATGGATCTTTGCTGTTGCGCAACTCTTTCTATATTACATTTTGTTTTCCTAACTTTTGAAGTGACTATATAGTGCAGTTGCGTGCTTTGACTTTTTTTTTTGGGGGGGACAGAACAGTTACATTTGTGTGATGGGATCTCTAGTATAACTTTCATATTTTCGTATGTAATAGGTGGCACTTCTTGCAGCATGTGTGCGCAGGGGTTTAAAGGTTTTATCTGCAACTGGAGCTGGTGCTAGAGCTGATCCAACAAGAATCCGTGTGGCTGATCTAAGTGAATCTAAGAATGATCCATTATCTCGATCCGTAATATATTTCCTAATTAGTTGCTTAGTTTATCTTGATGGTCTTGCTCTGTTTGAACTATGCTATAATATTGGTTTAGAGTTCTTTGGATTCATGGTATCAGAGTTTTTCGGATTCATGTTATCAGAGTCTATCATTGGGTTTTTCCGTCGTTGTTGCCTGAATTTTCTTCTTCAGATGTGGTAATCACGGTATTATAATGCTTAAATTATTGGATGATGTTTATTATGTGTTGTTCTTTTGTTTCTAGTTACCTGGTTCCTGTTGTAGAAGAGTGGGCAGTGAATGAAATATGTTCAGTATTGTCAGCCTTTCTAATTTAACTTGGTTATAGGGCTACTCATGCTACACTAGAGATGGCAATGGGCCAGTAGGCCTGGCCTGACCCTCTTGGTGAAATTTTCAGTTACTGCTGTTTGATTTTCCCTTGCTCTGTGTTATTAAACTGGATGATTAGTTAATATAACTAGCTGTAGGATGTTTTTCACCTGCAGATGCTCCCTAAACACATATGCTATCAATTATTGAAGTGCATTTTGAGAAAGTTGAAATTAAGAATCCCTTAAAGAGCTTGATTTTGTGTTCTAGATTTGTCATCACTTTTAGGGCTAATTGGTTTGCAACTATATAGGTAA
The DNA here is from genome assembly GCA_025629845.1 of Erythroxylum squamatum. Lineage (NCBI taxonomy): Eukaryota > Viridiplantae > Streptophyta > Magnoliopsida > Malpighiales > Erythroxylaceae > Erythroxylum > Erythroxylum squamatum. Next base: position 13,774,553 of record JAOTBA010000002.1, read on the forward strand.
GACACCGACTGAGGAAAGGCTATGGTATTGATTGTGGTATCCCTGTAGTCTTCTCTCTCGAAAAACCTAAAGCCAAGCTGCTTCCATTTGTGGGATCAAATGGAGAGAATAATCCTTCTGAATATCAGGTTAAAATTCTATAGATATTTACTATCATTTATACCTTTTCAGTGCTTGTATTTTTGAGATTACTGATTACCTAATCTAAAACAAGTTATGTTTAGAACCTTCTGCTTTGAATGAATATAAATTCTTAATACTTCTCGTAACATTTCTTCTACTATAGAACTTTGGTTTCATTGGCTATTCTAACTTCATAACTTGATGCCAGATAGTACCTGGCTTTAGAGTCCGCATAATTCCTGTTCTTGGTACCATCCCTGCAATTTTTGGACAAGTGATGGCCTCCTACGTTGTGACGCAACTTGCAGGATTGCAAGTTCAAACAGAACCAGTTGTAAATCTAGATTTGGATCATTACAGAACACTACATCGGCGCCTTGTCGAGCATGAGGAGTCATTGTATGGCACAGCCATGGAAGTCCAGGTGTGGATGCTTGCCTTGTTTCATGGAAATGGACATTTTATTTCAACGATTTGAACATTGGTTGTCTGGATATGACCTTCTTTCGAATTTACTCTTACCTTTTAACCATCATCAGACAATTGTTTTCCCATATGTGCAAGATTTTGAGATATCTAATAACGGTTACTGAAAATAGAAAATTTAATTGATTTTGTAGCAGCTAACTATCAAGAGAACTTCTGTTGCTTCTTCAATGGATATTGTGCATGTGGATAATAGTCTCTATTAAATGATGTATCCTAATTCGTTGTCAATTGTTTCTTGCTACATATCTAGGTCGATGTTGAGGAAGTAATGTATATTATCAAGGAATTGTGGCAAGGACGAAGTGCTAGAGAAGAGTCTGCAAAAGATACTGGACGTGGAATGTGGCGGGCTGTTAATGAATTAATGCTTGTCAGGTAGGGTTTTCTTTGTGCTTCGTTCTTTTTAATTATTAATCAATCAATCTGAATAAAGATAATATTCTTTTGCATTTTTACTTGTGCAGCTTTTATCTTTTAAAATTTGTTCACACACATTTCAAAAGAGGGTGTATAAGAGAGTGGCACAGCACAATGGTTAGTGGCATAACGGCATTCACTAGAAGGATGAACCATCACTTAAATGAGGGAGCTCGTTTTTCTCTTCTTTTTATCTTGCCTTGATATGATCCGGTTAAAAAAAATTCTTGATAAAATTGGTCTGCTCCCTATGGTGTAGAGAATGAGTCTTTTGCCTGAGCCTTATACCTTTTATTCAAAATCTTTTCTTTCCCGTATTTTCATCCTCTGGAACGAATTGAATCATGCCAAGAATCATGCATCAAAGGGTTCTGTTTTTCTTTTTGCATCCAGAGAATATCAGATTTAGTGATGTTAATCTTGTGTCTTGTCCTTTCATTGGCAATGACTTGATGGTAAAATAGGACTAACACACACCTATGTTCTTGTCTTATGTTTCTCTCATCTTCAGATGGGACAGGGGGAAGGCAGCTTCTATTTCGAACTTAATCCTTCTGAAATTTGAAGAGGTATGTTCACTAAACCTTTTTGGTAGCAATCTTCAGAGATGGGGATTAGACTTGATTCTTAGGATGGGTGATTCTTCCCCTAGGATTGATTCCTAAAACTTCGAAATAATTTGTGAGGTTAGTAGTTCTGTTTACTTTTCATTTTGCTCGACCCTAATTCTTTGAGAAAACCAAAGTTAATCTTTATTCCATTTTCTATTAATACTGACGCTGTCCTTACCCTTCGCACATCAATCTAGCATCAGACTAGGACAAAGGTTGTTTATGAAAAGAAGTTTTTGCACGAGGCCTAATTTATGTGTCTTTTGCCAAAAATAGAAGACTGGTGACAAAAGGACAGAACCATTTCTTGGGATCCATATTTGACGGAGCTTTTATTTACAGGCAATCGAGCATGAATCAAGAACACTTGATGATATCAAGGAAAAGGAGCCACAATATTTTGAGAGGGTTACATCTATCCTAAAACGAGCTGAATTCGAATATGGTCTGTGAAATTTACGTTTAGCTTTCGAAATTTAAATATTAAACAAGCTTATACTTAAAGAGGGATTATATGATATCCCTCCACAGTTTTGTAACGGTTAGACGTACAGAAACTTAGCTTCAAAAGTTGGTTAATTTTTGTCAACTTTTGTAGTATGTTGTCAAGTAGTGCACATGTTTCATATAATTGAGATTTTTTGTTCTGATCAAGTTTAGTTTTGGACGACTGTCTTCCATTTTCTTAATGACTATCGTTAACCGCAGTGAATATTAGTCAGGTCAAACCTTGCATAGTGATGAAGTGAATATTACGTACACACATTCTTTTCTTCCTTTAATTATTCTCCCCCCTTAAATCGGATCGTAGTAATTCACAGGTCCTTTAGTTGCTTGGAATTGTAGTAGAGAATCAATCCATATCTTAGACTGTCCTAAAACATGATCCAAGGTTTTTTCTTCTTATTTGGTTTAAATGGAAGAAGGCTTCGGACCGAAGCAAGTTTGTGCAATAAAAATAATAGCATTTTTGTTGCTTCGACAAGTCATGTAGCAAAATATTGGAGCAGCATATGACAGTATAAAAATGTACGTGAGCTTAATAATCAGATACCTGGTGATAAATAAGTTGATGAGTCGAAGACTAAAATCTCATTTATCCAACCAATAATTTTTCAGAATGAACGAATATAACAACTCGGTAAAAATTCACTAACATGTGAAATTTGAGGAAATTTTATAATACGCAATCTTATATTTAATTAGTATATATATGTACTTATTTAAAATATTAAAATAAAAATAGACCTAAAAGGTGATGATGATGGTAATAAGTAAATAAATTTGAATAAATAAAAATATATAAATAAATATAGAATAAGGTAAAGAAATAAAATAAAAGATAAATCCAGTAAATAAATAGACAAAAAGCAAAAAGACAGGTAAATAAATAAATCTAACAAGCCATTAAAAAAATATATTTAGGCTAAGTAGGAAAGTATTTAGTGTGAAGAAAATACTACATGTTAGATATTTATGCTAGTTACAAGACATGAGAATCCTAGTACATGAATGTCAAAAAAACATAAGCAAAATTATAACATCTTCACATATAAAGGTTAAATCCATCTGAACTCCGCGTATTATGAAAGCAGAAGGCTCTCTGTTAGCTTTGTATGATAGTTAGCTCAAAAAGTTGGGAAGCTATTCTTCTCTCACACGATACACTCAAATCTCCAAAATAGGGTTCACGGGCAATTTAATGGTCAGGAATGTGTAAATTCACAATATGAAAGCTTAAGATATTCTGAATTCTCTCAAAATTCTCAACGAGCGTGCGTGCCCAAGCTATTACACTTAGTTAAAGATGGCAACGAAACCAAGCCACTATGAAGAGAAAATAATCTGACCAAAACAAACCAGTGCCCCTATGGGACGGAAAATCAGCAAAGCTTTATTGAACATTAAATCCCTAGAATGTGTGAGATAATTATAGACCTACTCAAAGTTTCTGGAGATATGCCAAATTCTATTCTTAATGAAAATGATAGAAGAAAATAAAAGTCATCATCTGCAAAGAGGAAATATTAAGGACATCCAAGAATTTACTCATCATCCTTGTATGGATACTCTTCTGGAACCTGCTTTATAAGTTTCACCTGCAACTCAAAAGCATCATCACCTCGAAGCATATCACGAGCCCATGTGACTTCAGCCTTCATTGACACCTGAACATGAAGGATAGTAAAATCAATACAATAGCAAGAAAAGATGGAAACCAGTAGTAACCAAAGCAACGTAAATCTTCTCTTTCCAAAGTGACAGGATTCACAGTTCAGATGATCATAGACCCAGCTGTAGCAGCTATGAGTTCATTACAACCTATAGTACTCATCAGTAATAAAGGAAATACAGTTATCCTTCTACGACTAGAGAATTTAATTTGAAATACAGAAAATTCATAGAGCAAGAAGCCTCAGCTCAAAGTCATGTGATTGAGAACTACAGAAAACAAAGATGGGGGAACAATTTAGTTCGTTTATTTAGATCAAGCTCTACTATCTATAATAGTACTATAACACTGATTTTCTAGAATAGGATCCCAGCAAAGAATATGTACAAGATTATTTGAATATGGCCAAATCGGATCCTCAGATCTTTCTATAGAAGCCACTATGAACTAATACAATAAAGCAAAGATGCTTCAAATCATGAAAATGGGACAATATTCCATAAACATTCTCTAGAAGAAAAGGAAAATTAGAGTTTGCTCTTCAAATAATATTTTTTCAAATAATATTTTTTCTCAAGCCTACAAAACAATAATTTCTACTCTTTTTTATTGTTTGTCCAAATCTTATGTTTTTATAAATTATTTTACTTTCTTTTAATCTTCTCTCCTGTTTGCATTGGATCATCTATCCTTATCTTCTCTCTCCTTCTTATTGTCTTCTCATTGTTATTTGTCCTTTTATGTTTTCCATGGAAAAGAAAAAAGAAGTAGAAGAAAATGAAAAAAAAAACATTTTTATTACTGTACATGCCCCAAGTACCCCATTGATGCCATCAACTCTAACAAGAAAGCATAAAATGCCTTGGTGAGTAATAGAATAACAAAAGTATAATGCATTTTAGCAAAGGACGCCACTCACCATCTCTAAAGCTCCTCTAATAACTCCACTTAAGATGTTGCAGTAATATAAACCTTGACATGTATCAGGAAGTTCCACAAAGTCCACAAGAGGATTATCATCCAGAATGATACTGCAACATGTCCCATCAGCATCCCAATTTGTCACTGATGCACTCACCCCTAGAAACATTTTGAAACCTACCTGTATTAAAGCTTTATTAGCACAAATTTAGGTCTTCATTCCATTCTAATGAAATTGAGATGTTAGAAAATACTATTCTGCATCAATAATAGCAACTAGTGCACTCTGAAAGGAAAACTACAGAATCTGAAGATAATGGTCATGTATAAAGCTAAAACTACATCACATAACAATACAATTTTATTCAAAATTGAGGAAAGTCAACAGCAGTTCTGTGTTGCGCACCTGCTCAAAATAAAATGGTGTATTTAGGTTAAGAAACAGGCTAGCTATGAAAGCAGGAACAACTTTCAAGTCTAAAGCCTTTTGTGCACTAAAGCAATCTTTACCGACAATTTACACTGATAACCTGTTCAACTAAGGACTGAAAAGGAGGAAAACAAAACTAAAAATGCAAAATTTGGAGGACTTCAGGAACCTCATATGATCCTGTGTCTTGTAAAGCTTGTCAAGTTGAACCATAGCTCACTGTTGAATCCGTCTGTGCCAACCTATTACAATTCCTGATTCTGTGAAGGGCACTACATCAACAGACATTGTTCAAGGCTTGCCTAAATTCAAAGGGAAGGATGTCATTCTGTTAGTAGTTGGCAATCAAACTAAGGAACTAAGTATAATAATTTCCTAGCTCTGTTTCAACTATCCAGCAGCTAGAGGAATTTTGAAACTACAAAGGATACCATATGCTGATAGCAGCCTATTATTCCTCAGTCAATTTTGGAAATAAATTGTGAGACTCCAGGGTTATGTTGGCCTTCACTTTCAAATGCATATCACCCCCAATCCAATGGAAAGATCAAGGTAGTCAGCAGGTTCTTGGAAGCATACCCCAGGTGCATTACTAGTGACACTCCTAATCAATGCTAAAGGCGGCTCTCATTGGCTCCATTTCAGCTCCTATAGAAGTACTCTCCTCCAGTACATTTTCCTGGAGACTCGAATGTGACATCTGTGAGCAGGACCTTTCAAGCTAGAGAAGAAACAATACAGACTTGAGTTTCATTTCCAAGACCTCAAATCAGGAAGAAGCAGCAAGCTGAAAAACACAGCACAGATATGTCTTTTGATTTTGCAGACCTGGCTCTTGTTCAACTTCAGCCATACAAGAATTCACTAGAAAACCTGAACTAGTTGTAAATTGGCACCCTTCTACTTTGTTTATAGGCTCAGTGGTTTACGAGCTTAACTTACCACCTCATTCAAAGAATCATACCTTTCACATATCAACTCAGGAAGCATTTGGAGCCACATCAAGTAGTCCAGAATAACTAATCCCTTAGAATGATGTTTTAAATCATGAACATATGGCTATCTCAGCTGGAAGAATGGTGAAAAGGAGCCATGAGGTTTGTAATCCAATTATAGTGAAGTGAAGCCATGCCTTACGAGAAGGTGCTAGCTACGAATACTTCAATCACTTTTTGGCAGCAGTTACCTCGTGTCTCCCGTATAGACAAGGGTTATTAAGGAGGGGAAAGTTAGTCATTATATAAAGTTGTTCCTAGAATTCACATTTTATCTCTCCGTCTCTAAGTCTCTTCTGCTCATTCTTCTTTTCTTGAGCTACTAGTTTGTTGCACATGGAACTAGAAATTAAACTTGCAAAGTTAACTGGCATCAAACCTGAAGGTCGTCACCACGTATAAGGCTGAATTTGGAACAAAGTAATAATTCCAATTTGTCAAAAATTGAAAGTCAACAATGGTTCCGCAAATGCAATTCTCAAAAATCAAAGGATATGATTAGGTTGAGAGACAAAACAGATCCAAGAGTAGGAACAACTTTTGAAGTTTAAAGCCTTTATGCATTATAACAATTTTTACCCAAAATTCAAATTTTATAACTTGCTCAGCCGAGAATTAAAAACATAGCATTACAAATGCAAATTTTGGTTGACACTTGAATGGAAATTTAGAAGGGAAAAAAAGAAAAAAAAAAGCAGACCAGACCTTAGCAATGACATCAGTTGTTTCCTTGAAATCAACGCATCTGGAGACATTTGATTTGGCTAAAAACTCGTCAACCAATCTTATTCCAATATTATAACCCCTGCATGCTAACAATTAATTGAGTCACAATTAGGCACCACAAAATAGTTTAAATTTATCGGGAAAAAATGATACATTTGATCGAGCTGCTTGTTGACTTCGTCAACCTCCTCCAGATCGGTAAGCAATTGGCGAACTATCGCTCCATAGGTTAAGGTAAATAGCTCTGCATTCTAAGCCAGCCACAAACATGTGATTAATCAAACAGCCCAAAACCAGGAGTACAGTATAATTGAGATGAGTCGCTTACCACACGCTCTCCGCTAGCGAAGATTGCATCTCCAGATCGAGGACCAACCGGAGCCATTATACAAAACAGTAACTGCAACTGGAACTGGAACTGGAACTGTAACTGCAGCTGCAACTATTTAAGTTGATCGTTAGGAGGGGTAAAACAGACGGACCATGAACTGGATCCTGTGAAGCAATTCACTTCAACAACTAAACTCGCTTCCGTATGGATTGGGCCAACGCACATCGTGTTTTAGATTTTGAGCCAGATCTATATAAGTTCGGACTTAAATTCCTACCGTGATTGAGATTGAGATTGAGAGGAGAGGAGAGGAATTGAGGCTATGTCCTTAAGAAATAGATACAGAGGCTTGAGTTGGGCTTAGAGTAGGCTTACCCTTTATGCTAAAAATGACAAGATAATTGTAGCATGGGGGTCATTCTTCTAATATATTTTGTTATTTAATATAGTAACTTTTTTATCATTATTTATTACTATCCCGTAACTTAAAGTAATATTTGAATTTTTCTCATTTAGTAAGGTTTGGTATTCTTTAACTAATAATATTATTAATTAAAATAGTATTATAATATAAATTAGTTATAATATAATTAATTAAAATATAATTCATTCATTAATTAAAATAGTGTAATTAATTTTATTCATTAATTAAAATCGTGTAATTAATTAATGAATGAATTATATTTTAATTAATTATATTATAACTAATTTATATTATAATACTATTTTAATTAATTAATATATAGTAATTAATTAATTGCAATATAATTAATTGATTAAATTATAATTATTTTTTATTTCTCAATATTTTTTTGCAAATCAATCACTATCAATAGTAATAGTAAACATTTCTTTCTCTTAACCAAACATCGTAATTATAATGATAATATCTATTATTATTTTTCACTATATTCATTCCCATTCTTATTACCATTCTCCTATACGAACCAATCGTCCTCGTATAAGAATCAACGGAATGTCTAAGAAACTTGCAAAAATTGGATGTACGTGCTTTAAGATTTTTTTTGTTATTTTTATTTTAAATTTTTATTTTACATATAATACTAAATAATATATGTGTCATACACGTGGCAAAAAAAATCTAATATAATTAGTCACGTGAACATTATTAATAGATGGTTTAACAATTGGTTATTTATGAGAAAAATTAAAAGGTCAAATATTTTAGCCTCAATTTTTTAAGTTCATACTTATTTTATAAAATTGGGTAAATTTTGATAATTTTTTATAATTATCTTTTAAAATTATATATATTAAGATTTCATACAGTGAATAGCTAATCAACTAATTTTTGACATATTGAGAGGTATTTGATTATTTAATCATGTCAAACTATTAATGGACATATTTGGTAAATGAGTGGTTGGATTGTCGAATTGAACGGTACCTAATCAGCTAGTTTTGAATAAGCTCTTTTTACTCAACAGCTGAAATTTTAATATACGAAAGATGATTGTGCCCTTTAAGTTCTTGCTGTTACTTGCGTTTCTCTGCAAATAGAAGTCAACGAAAAAACTAACACCTTTATCGCCTTCTCTTCCAATCACCTTTGTCTCCTAAATCAAGTGTTGCAAACAAGAGAAGTGAAAGAAAACATCAATAACACTGCAGCATAATTGAAACTAAATTCATAATTCATCAACTTCTCTCTTATTTTATTTTCTTTCATATAATGGAACTGCAGTCGATTCCGTAGTGGCTGCAACATTTGCTTTGATGCCAATATTTTGGCCCTTTTTGCGGATATTCTCTACTCTTTGTTCCGCAAAGCCATGCATAGTAAGGCTGAGTACACATAAGGCTGAGTATACTAACTCGTGAACTGAAACACCATCCTAGTTAAATTGAAGTAGTTGCTATTATGAAGCACCTGTTGAATGAAAGTGACTACATGAAATAAGGTAAGATTTGCCATGAAAATGACCCTCTTACAAAGCCCTATTCACTAAGAACTTCTCCACAATGGCTTGGACCACATATTGAAGTGATTAGAGCAGCAACTCATTCTGTTGAGTGGGAGATCAATTCTATCAATGATAATCCATTGATTGATGTTGCTCGAAACATTGCTTTTTTTTTTTTTTGTCTTAGATCAGGGTATCCACCGGCGGACCCAGTGACTAATCCCCTCGTTGGTTTGTAGGCACCTCACAGGGTGGGACAGCTGGCCCAAGGATTTAAGGCACTGAGGGAATTTCCAAGGAACTCTTATTGCTGTCTTAGGTTCTGTTTGACAAACAGCTGATTGCATTAGCTGTTAGCTGTTAGCTGATAACTGATTCTATCAGTTGATTTGACCAGTGAATTGCATTTGCTGTTTATTAGAGATATTTGATAAAATTAGTTGTTTAGTATTAACTGTTTATGTGTAAAATAACTTATAAGGACATAATTTAAAAAAATATAAGGGTACAAATATTATATATCTTAATATTTAGTTAAATATTCTTATAAGAATTTAAATTTTAGATATTTAATTCTTCAAAAATTAAGTTTATACCTTTAATAAAAAACATAGAACATTTAATAATAATAATAATAATGTTATAATTGATTCAATTGATTAAACTATTAAGTTTTTTATATTTAATATGATTTATATTATAGATAAATTATCATATCAATTTTTTAAAATCAAAATAAGTCAACATTTAGTTTAGATTTGGAATATAATTCATTCCAATTTAAATTACTAGCCTTTTGCTTAAGAAATACGAAGTAATATATATCACAGAATATTGCATTAATTTTTTATTTTTATATAGAACTAAATTATTAAATATCAAAAATTGAAGGATCAATATTAAATTACCTAAAGGGCTCGAAGGAAAAGGACAAAATTGACATTAAACATACAAAATTTCAACTAATTGCTTGAAAAGCTCTTATAGAAGAGCTTATTCAAATAAGTTGGTTGGGTTAAATCAGTCAACCCAATCAGCTAATAACCAAATAACCCTAATAGTTTTTTTATAAAGTCAATAAGTTAAAATGGGTCAATTAACTAAAAAAGAGGTTATCAACTCCTCACCAAATAAAGCCATAATCCTCTACCAGCTAATACAATTTACTGATTGTCAACCAGAGCCTAAATACGTCAAAGGTTTAAAATTTAAAAATACTAACACTAAAAATGTAATTTAAGTTATATATTTAAACAATGTTAATAATATATAATATGTTAATTTTAACTAATCTAGAATATAATGTAAACATATGTTTAGTTTTTCCTTAAATATGTATGAACATATATATATATATATATGTATGTATGTATGTATATGTATATGTATATATATTTGTGGTTGAAGATTGTTAACGTACTTAAAAAAATTTTAAATTTTTTTTTGTTTTTATAATATTTTATTTAATTAAAATGGACCCAATCTTTAATTGTTTATTAGTAATTTAATTGCGAAAATAATATTTTTATATAATCTTGTATCCACGTGAATACCGTAATTATCATGTAAATTTATGTGACGTGGAATTAAAATGACAAAAAACAGTTGTATATAATTAATTCAAAGTTTAATATAATACAAACTTCTGTTTTAATGCCCATTTTCATTTTGTTATTGAATATGTCCTACATAATTCCTTTTTTTTTATTTTACCTAATCTCCAATCACTGTGCGTTTTTGTTTTACAGACAGTATAATTTTGTTTATTTGTTGTCTAACTAAGGGACTGCTGGAAATAATAAATGATTAATTAAAAATTTTAAATTGACCAAATTTTTTGTTTAATTTTTAGTTTTTAGTTTAATTTATTTTAATATTTTTTATTGTTTAAAACTGGCAATTTATTAATCAATTAATTAATTTTTATAAATTTATAAATTTTTATAAATAAAAATTAATTAATTAATTTTTATTTTACCAATTTTTAATTTTTAATTTTTATAAAAATAATACTTTTTTTTAATTATATTTAATTTCTCAATCTTCAAATTCTTTGATTTTATCTATTTAAATTTCAGTACTATTTTTACAGCATCGGAAAAAATACAATTTGAGATGAACATCCAAACGAAGGCGAGAGGCAAGCAAGGGAAAACAGAAGAGAGTAAACCTTGTGATTCCTGAGTCAACAACAGACTGTTTTAGTTTAAGGTGAATAGAAAACATGGCAATGGTGGCTTAGGGTTTCTACAAATCAACGATTACAAGCACTGCGATGGCCACTCAACTAAATTTCCTTTTCCTCCTTCTTCTCTTCCTCTTCATTCTTCAGTTCCCTTCTTCTTTCTCTGGTCAGTTCTCTCTTCCGCTTGATATAATTATTATTTTTCCCTTATGAGGTGTTGTTTGTCTGTGTACCTGCGTACCTTCGTTAACGAACATGAAAATATCTTCTGTTAATTAGCGCGTGCGAGTAAGCTTTAGCGAGAGGCTACATCATCTTTCAGTACGTGAACATTTTACTGTTTCTGGGTCGTTGATTCTAGTTCTTTTGACTCAACTATATTATTTTTATCCATTTATGTTGAAATCATGCTATCTGCATTTCTAAATGGCCGTCTTAGTTTCCCCGAAGATTTGTGATATTCGGTAATTTACCATCCATTAGTCGCATAGTTCTGTTTTTGTGTTGCTTTTCCTTATGATAGCATTTTGAATTGCTTCGAGTCCTGATGTTCTTTTGACTTGTTGCAAAAAATTTTCAGGGAAGACAGACTCAATGACATCAGTTCCTGATCTTCAGGAATCTATGTATATTGTTGTAAATGGAGATCCTTGTATACGACTACTCAATCTTACTGGAGAGATCGGTTGTGCAAGTATGATGCTTTATTGGCTTGCCCCTTTGTTTTATAGTAGCTATTCTTCAGTGATATTTATTATATTACAGTGTATCTAAAGACAAAAATAACTATATTGATAATAATGGTAATAATAATAAGAATTGTTTGGTTACTATCTCTCCTTTATATTAGATCCCGGAAGAGACAAGGTTGTAGCTCCGGTCGTAAGATTCAGGAATGCTGATGATCTGACACATTCATCTGCAGTTTTAGTCTCATTAGACGAGCTTCAAGAAGTTTTTGACAGGCATGTATATCCATTCCATAGCATGTGTGCTTATCTTTTCTTCATTTATTATCCCTTGCAGAAAAATAGAAAGAAAGAAATTAACCTGTTGGGTTGCGTTATGAATTTTCCTCTAATTTCATAGATTTTATTTGTCCTGATCTCTAAACTTTTGAGAATGGACATATCTCTCTATATAATCAGTGGTTACTAGTAGAAGAAACTGTAGAGAATCCCATAATAATAGCTAGAATCTCATAATAATAGATAGGCCCTTAATTAAGGGATTATCCTTATA
>JAOTBA010000002.1:13787220-13800771 GCA_025629845.1 Erythroxylum squamatum
CTTCCTAATTAGGAAGACTCCCATAACTAAGTACCCTAGCTCTATATAAGAATAGCAGTATCTGTACACCTTTTTTAATCATCATTTGAATAAAAATCAGAAGCTTTTACAGAAACTTTGTTTCAAGTCTAAGATACTTGGTTAATAGATGCTTCCCATTCAAAAGCAACGCATGATCTCTCAGTTGCCATTATATAGGTTGAAATCGGATGCTTGAATTCTTAATGCGTATCAGGACTCTCCTTATAGAACTTTGATTAAAACTTCTTTGTGACGGAATTGCTTAACTGTTTTCTGTATTATATGACCAGTCTACAACTGGAGATGTTGAAGTTTGAATGTAAGAAATCTCATCCACTCTGATATTGGAGATGAAAAAAGCCAAATATTGTTTCATTTTTGTTTTTTGAAATAGTCTAGCTGTTATAGCTAGATTTCACATGTTTTCCACTTCCCTCTTAGTGCTTCATGTCATACTTTTCACTGATGAATGAAATGGAATACAATCACTGAAGTGAAAATGCCATTCAAAATCTTTGGCAGTTTTTTTTTTCCTTTGTCCATAAATTTGACCTCATGGAGCAACTTATGCATGGCAATGGGCTGGGGAATCTGCCCAATTTTTTTCAAAAAAAGCTCGAACCTAGCCGGAGTCTATCGGGCTTGGACTGCCAGGCCGAACAAAAAACCAAAGGTCCAACTAGAGATTTTTTGCTTTTCGGGTGTTGAGCCTGGCCTCCTGAGCTCGACCCAAAGCTCGGTCAACTCGAGCTTTGCCCATTGACTTCAGGTCGGGCCCAGGCCAAAATGTCAACCTAAAGCAACTTAAGCTGGTTTGGTGACTTACTGCTGGTTTAATGGCTTGGGATTTCTAAAATATATGGGGTTGCATCATTTGTTATTGAGCGCACATGTTTCGCTGCTTCTTTTCAGATACAATGCAATAGAAGATGTACTTCTGCTAATGACAAAATGGATAACTGTTTTGACGAGTGCTGATGAGTCTTGGTTGCTATTTGGGCATTTGTATACTAGAAATTTTCTCTGAAATGGCCTTTTGAACTTTATTGGGAACTAAAACATTTCTTTTATTTTCACCATTTTGGTGTGGAGTGGAAGGGCTGTTCCTTAACCTTCACGTATGGTTTTTGATATTTTTTTGAGTTTAATATTCTTAAAAGTTTAATTCCTCGATGATGATAATGTCAGATGTCTGTTTCTGCTTCAGAATATCAAAAAATCCAAATTTTGCAAATAATGTTGGAGGTGTTCTTGTTGAATCAGGGACTGATATAAAAAATAAAATAAAAGGTAAATGTGATTTAGATTATGCTTTCTCTCTTATTAAGCTTTTTCCAATATTAGATTATCAACCTCTCGTTGCAGCTAAGTTTTCAGGGTGGTGCAATTTGGTTCTTCTAACTCCGGTACTTGCATTTTTCTTACAGGATTTTCTCCTGCACAAAAGTTTCCAGAAGCTGAATTTGCACCATATGGAAACATTAACTATGAATGGAATGCAAATGTATGCTTCACACGAGTGTTTAGTAAATTTATTTTCATTATTTGCATAGTATTAATAGCAGTACTCAGCTTCTTGTTGTTGAACATTTTATGGCCTTAGTTTGTGGGCCTTATCCTTTTCAGTCGTCTTGAACGAATACAATGATTCAGTGGCCTACAAATTTGTCCACTTTGTAGGAAATATACCTGTTATTTGGTTCAATATCATCAAGCCTTTTCACAAATACTTCCCCTTTGGTACACCCTCGTGTTTCTTTTAAAATACACATAATCAACAGCTAAGTATTAGATTGCAGGAGTTTCTGTTGCATATCTGGTTGATTTGGTGGACTGTTGTCAATTGCATTTTGCAGGGATCTGGTGTCATGCACAAAACTTATAATTTCCCAGTATTCTTAGTCTCTGAGGGCAGCATACAGTATATACAGAAGGTAAATCCTGTATTTTTCTGCATAATAATCCTGTACTTTTCAAGCTGCTTGCTGAAGTCTGTTGTTTTAGCTGTACTTTTCGTAACATGTTATAATTGTGGACTTTCCGTACATCTTTTAATTTGTCATTACCATATATTGTTTGAGCCTATTTTCAGACAAGTCTCGTTGGATTTATGGGGAAAAAACCTCAATCAACCTCTTATTGTAGTTCTCTTTACTTGGGCAACACGAGGAGAATGCTCTGAAGCCTTCTTTCGTATTTTAGGTTCAAGTCTGATGAGAATAAAATTTTATTTTTTGCAACTCATTTATTTTGAAGCCAAACCCTTGATGTCTACAGTTTTCTCTGCATCAGCTTGGTTATGGTATTTTAAACTAAATTCATTTGTTTGGAATGGTAACCTTGGGTTATAAGTATCTAAATAGTTAGATAAACTTCAAGTCTGACAAAGAGTTAAGTGTTTCTATCACATATGAACTATTCGCTGCATCAGACATAAACTAAAAATAGTTTTCTGAGTAATCTTCTTGAGCTGTGCTTTACATTTTAAAGCTAATCATTTTGGGAAGAATCCATTTCATCTTTTGGCTAGCTTAGAGTTCAGCATAATGTACACTTTTAAACACACATCCTGCAGGCTGCCTTGAAGAATGAGAAGACAAAGAATCCTTATACTGCAAATGTTGCTGAATTTGATATGGTGATGCAGGTATTTGATTATGATAATCCTATTTGATAATCTTTATGGCCTCTATTAGCACCTGGTTAGGTAGACTTTGTGTATATGCTTATCAATTGCTATATAATGATGAGTTGTACATTTGTCTTTCATTAGACAACAAAGTCCGGGACACGTGATTCAAAGTCCTGCTTGAGAGAAGGAACTTGCCTTCCTTTAGGTGGATATAGGTAAACACTGGTGATATTTCTTAATTTTAATAGCTTTATTGTTTCAGCTCATTATCCACATGGTCTACAGATCACAAAAATAGTTGGCCTATTGTCATTTACTTACTCTAATTATGAAAATCCCTTTGCTGCTTGGTTTATATCTGTCTTGATTACTCTGATGTGCAGAATGATTATTACTATAGGAGCTAGGATCAAAAATGTTTTGAGATTCCATTTTTGAAATTGATTCTAAAGATTACATGGAAGCATATAATTTAATAGTGTGCCAAAGTCCTATTGAGTCCTTGGAAGTCCTGTTGAGTCCTTGGAAAAATTATGGATCCTATTTATTGTTCTCAGTTTCTTCTGTACTAGAATTCACATTTTTTGGGATTAGTTATGCATCTGAAAGTTTTGAATAAGTGGTTCAACATGTTTCCTGTAATAGGATAGGATCTTGTACTTGATCCCTAGTTAAGTAGTTTTTTTTTCAATTAAATTGTTTTCTCAATGTTTAACTTGAGCTCTATGGATCATTGTGGCTGATGCGGCACATGTCTCATAAACTTCATTCTTATGCTCATAATTTCTAGAAAAGTTAACACAGAGTTTATTTGATTATCTTCTTTTGTTATTTCTTTCTAAGTTCCCAAATTCTTCTCTTCATATGGTGAATTTAAGTAGCTTCAAGCAACGTGGCTCATTATATCATGCAGTTATTTTAATGAACTGTTCCATGGAAAAAGACCTCTATTATTTTGGGAAAGTTAAATGTCTCTTACTACTTAGTCAGATTGGGTCTTAGGTTATGATTGTCTTGTTTAAGTTTTGCATCATAATTGCTTGTCTTAAATGTGGCAGTGTTTGGTCATCACTCCCTCCTGTAAATGTTTCATCTTCAAATCAAATGAAGCCCGTCATATTGACAGTAGCCACTATGGATTCTGCATCATTTTTCCGAGACAAAAGCATGGGTGCAGAGTCTCCAATTTCTGTAAGTTCTTTGCCTTTGGTGCAAAGTAATGATAATTTGTTTTCTTTCTCTAATAAACTTAATGCAAATTATGCTTTGGAGTGTCTTTAGGGACTGATTACCTTGTTAGCAGCAGTTGACTCACTATCACGTTTGGATGGGTTGAGTGATCTTAGTAAGCAGGTGTGTATCAGACTGGTGTCTTTTGTACAATAATTTGTTAGAATAACAGCTCACCATTCTTGGAGTTTTCTTGCCATATGCATTGATATTTATTTAGTTGTCCAATTGTTTCATTTTTTATGCATTGTTAGAACCATTTTAGAGTGTTGTATAATTTTGCTGGTTATCTTCAATCTGTGTCATAAGATTCATCTTAAAGAATATTTCAGAAATTTTACGGATAGGTCAATTTTTAAGGTAAGTTTTATGTCAAGAAATTAAGTTTGCTCCTTGAAGTAGCATGGGCATCAAAGGACAAAGTTCAAGTAGCTTCATAGAGAGATAAGGTGTAGAAGTTAGAAAATTAGCACTTGGCTAAACACTTATCTGATGGCCAAACAGCTGGGAAAGGATCCTGAAATGTCAGTTACAAACAGTAGTAGAAGTTAAACTTAACCCCAAAAGCAAAAAACATCTACAGTATATTACAATCTAACACAGACAATTAAACCCTAAAAATGACTTGGATACACTAATGTGGCCTGTGGGATTAATATTTTCCGCAAAACATACCTATAAGTTTAGTTTCAGGAATTGGCAAATTATGTCTATTCTATCATTGATAAAATCTTATTTTAATGAATGCTTTTCAATTGTGATGATCAGTGAGAAATTAGTTTAAATTAGGAAGTTGTACTACCTCCTTTTATGGTCACACTGTGATACATACTTATTTTGCTCGTTATCAAACTATTATGAATTTTAATATCACAAGGATGGCATTTTATTTCATTCTAGTTCTAGCACGGAGAGCACTTGCACTATGGTAATGTGAAAATGCCATTCTTCTGTAACTTTAGACTATTTATCCTGCATCAGCTCCCTAGTTATGGGAAACTTGATTTTGTTGAGAAATCCACATGTACTGGTTGGAAAGGACCCAATGAATTCTGTTTCAATTTGATTCAACTTTTCATCCAGAATCAAACTATTATGAATTTTAATATCACAAGGATGGCATTTTATTTCATTCTAGTTCTAGCATGGAGAGCACTTGGCACTATGGTAATGTGAAAATGCCATTCTTCAGTAACTTTAGACTATTTATCCTGCATCAGCCCCCTAGTTATGGGAAACTTGATTTTGTTGAGAAATCCACATATACTGGTTGGAAAGAACCCAATGAATTCTGTTTCAATTTGATTCAACTTTTCATCCAAAGTCAAGTACTTTCTATAGGAGTTTTATGAAACTTCTTAACTAGAAATCATTGGCACCAATTTTTTCTTCTAGAGAAAAATCTGCCTCTCAACTAGCACCTCTGTTTTAGGAGGCTGAGAAGCCACCCGTCAATATTCATGTGCAATTAGTGAATAAAAGCCAAGACTCGAATAGGAAGATACCTTCATCAACTTGGACGAGTTGGGCGTAGTCCTCGATCTTTGAATTTTCCCTTAACATATCCAATAGTTTCTGTTGAGTTGCTTCTTAATCATCATTAGTACTAGAATTGAGGGAGTGGGAATGTGGTATCTCATTCTTTTTTTCAATTTTTGATTTCCACCTCCCTCCTACTAAGTGTATTAACAAAATGATTCGACCCTAAAGCCTGTTGTATGGTTCATTTATATTCATGTTCCATTCAACTTAAGGAATACAAATGAACCTCTAATAATACAATATATCTCATGCTCGGTGATAATTCACTGTATAAGAAAATTGGACTTTATGCATAGATTCCAGGTTTACTCTAATACATTTAGGATTTTGGTTTAAATTTTCAACCTGTTAAAGAATAATGAGAACCTTTTAATATGTAATGACTTGCTTGTTGCTGCATGTAATTAATGTGTAAATATACGTGACAGAAGTGAAAAGAAGTAAAGTTTAAAAGTCTACTGCTTGATTGTGTCTTGTTCTGGTCAAATTACTTGCATTTTCGACTGATTATTACTAAAAAATTTTGTCAGCTGGACAACCCCATTCTTGGGTAAATATTCCAGCTGCGGTAACATCCCTAACATGTAATAATTAGTTTTTCAGAATTAGTAACTTAATGTCGTCAATTCCATAATCTAGCACAACTACATTTTGTTGTAACAGCTGACTTGGCTAACGATTTCAATAATTTATACAGCTTGTTTTTGCAGTTTTCACTGGGGAGGCCTGGGGTTATCTTGGTAGCAGGCGTTTTCTGCTGGAACTTGATTTACAATCAGATGCTGTTAAAGGCCTCAACAGCACACTGATTGATATGGTATTCTCATACCCTCCAAGATGTCTAGAACAGAATTGCCAACTTTGATATTGCAGATTTTATTAAGTTATAGACTTTCACAAACATAAAAGCCACACTAGTGAATAACGCCTTTTAAAGAATTTTGATTCAAGTCCTGTAGTAGCATGCCATTGACCCTTTGGTTGAATTGACATATCCCCTTCCCTTTCTCTCCTAGTTGTAGTGGCTCAATGGTTTGAAACCCCCTTAGCATCCAAAAAAGAAAATGAAGTGCTATAATTGTATTCCATATCACCTTAAGGTGCATGAATTTCGTATGTAAGTTGATATGTGGCTGTATTTTGCTTCTTTTGGTGCTTATTTTCTTTGCGTCTTAACATGTGATGAGGTTAGCAGTTAATGTGCTAACTTATTTTTGTAGGTTCTAGAAATAGGATCTGTTGGTAAAGGCATCAGTGGAGGCAATGCAACTTTTTTTGCTCATGCAGCAGGGGTATGAATTAATTTATTCTCCAAGCTTAAACTGCAGTATTTTTGTTCTATTTGAACAGCTTTACTTCAATGTAAATTCCAAGCTGAGTTGTTGTTAATTATTTTTTATATGCATGCTTTAACGCTTGGTGTATATGCAATGATGCTGCTATATATTGCCTTTTTGTAAACTTGGACAGCAGATCAATATAGTGATAAAAGGTTCCATCTATTTCTTTTTTTTTTCATTGCTAGTTTCTATTACAGATATTTTTGTTCCAAGTGTATTATTAGCAACTAGATAGACTTCAAGAAGTTCTAAACATGAAGATTACTGGATGGTTGATGGTTATGCCATTTTGATAATTAGGGGATTTCTCACATTTATGTGTTTTGATGCAAAATGGCATTGAAGCTAATAATGTATTCATGGAAAAAAATATTGGGGAGTGTAAAAACTTATTAAGCTCAAATGTCTAAACTCTTAGATGGGATGATAGAGCTAGGAGGCCATTAGTTTACAGTAGGCGTAAGAAGAAGTTGGCGAATTCTAGCAACACGTGAAGTTAGTTACAATTGAGTGACAGGTGTCATCTAATAATTGGGGTTGGATGGGATATATAAGGAGGGGAATATTTTGTATAGGGGGATGCATGAATTTCTGGACTGTGAGTGTGTTTGGGAGGTACAGCCCCTCATATAGGCTGATTCTTGTTTCTGTGTATTGGCTTATTCTATCGAATATCAATATACCATACTGAATCGATGAGATTGTTTGAATCCATCTAATTCATTTATTCTAATAGAACAGTAACTTGGGGTGAGTTCTATCAGAAGTTAATGCCATTTGAATAAAATTCCTTCCTATATATGAGATCCATAACATAATAATATTGTATCTCTAACAACTTCCTTTGTTTTCCAAATTAGTCAGACAACGATGCCCAATCTGTGTGACTGGCAAGTCAATTATTGATTTTCATTACTACTCTTTACTTTTCACTTCACATTCTCTCTTCCTATTTCTTTTCATTGCTTCATTTCAAGTCAATGTTTTCTCTTTTGATTATCTTCAACCACACAGTAATATGCTCAACTGCTATCAGTGCAAACCATGCAAGAGTTGGTGTAAGGGTGAGGGTGATGCGAGACTGGAAGATAGGGATAAAAGAGATGGAAAAATGAAGCCACTGTGTAATTAAAACTGCCAATTTGAGCTCCTACATCCCAATTCCCTACCAAGCCTTAGTGCCAAGAAATAAAATTACAAAGAACAAGTTTAAGTGGAAGAATGAAGCAACCAAGAACAATTGCAGTTCAATTTTTTAATGTCCAGCTCTTTTTCACGCTTCGTTCAAGGCCGTCATCACTAGAAACAACATTAAGGATGTTGAAAGAAGGGATGAAGTTAGTTCTCTCAAAATGCACTCAACAGTTGTTTGTCTTGGTTGCATGTAATGAGGTATGCTAAACCACTAGATCCCTCACTGAATACTTTCTTTAGACAGATATAAGGAAAATTCTGTCATGTTAAATAAATCAGGAAAGTCTTGCCTATGTCTAAGAAGAACTATGTAATACACATGTAAAATCCCTTCAATGGATGTATTAGTGGATATTTACACTGGTCAAACAATTAAAGATGATTAGTATCATTAACGTGGACCCATATAACACAAAGCTGCAGAACAACACAGCTTTCATATAATTGTCAACTGCAGCCCAGTGTGAAGAAGTTAGCATCAAAGCTCAGGAAATTTGTGCTACCAAATATTGAAACCATTTCCTTGAGAAAGTACCATATATAAACTTCCTTCATGACACGTAAAGGTTTTACCAAAGGAAAAAACCAATATGGAAAATGTGCAGAACGCTATTAATTATGATGACGGACTCTTCTTTACTCGGATATATCCAATAAATTTTCATCACAAAGTTGATAATTACAGCTTTATTGGGACATACCCTAGAAAATTGCTTACAAATTTTAAACAAACTCTCCATTGATTCACAGAAAACGTGAAACCAATTATTGAGTAGAATAAACACATTCATCTGTACACTACATGCAATAGTTGACAAAGTAACTATAACTTGAAGCAATCATGCGTACAAACTTGACAAGGTCACTATGCCACCAAAAAGTCTGGCTTTCCTCACAACAAAAGGTGCATGTATAAAGGTGAAAGTTCAAGCTATGAACTCTAAGAAGCTTGAGTTAAAATACAATTAAAGTTTTATTTCTTATCTTTTTTGCAACTTGAGTAATAAAAATAGATGTCACTATCGTTGACATGAACAGTTTTATAAACTTTAACACCATATTATGCATATATTGAATGACTAGACTTCTAGTGCAACAACAGACTCATCATGGTATTATCAATTAGCAATTATATCATCTTTAAGATATACCAAACTATATCTTTTTATCACTTCTTGCCACACATAGTAAACAAATTATCATCTTGTAAATTAAGATTAGTATTCAACGTTAACTAAAACAAGTATTAAATTGAATACAGAGTGAAGGACCTGAGAACCACAGCCAATGCAAGGATCACTTCCCCTCAAGCCTTCTACAAGTTCAGTGTATAGCTGTTCCTTTGGACTTGATGCCGGTGCACCATAATATGAGAACTCAACAACATCAACATCACACCATACACCTCCTGGTCCCTGCTTCTTAAACAAAGAGTACGTAAATCTCTTAAATTTATCAAGAAAAGGAAATAGTACAATTTTTCCTAAATAGAAAAATCTTAATTCCATAGGCTGGGAGAAAACTAAATATGAGAAGACCACAAGCATAGCACTTGCGAAACTATGCACGTTTGATATCAGACAATATCCAAAATATCCATACCTCTTTCCTTTGTTCCTAACTTAATAAATCCCTAGGGGAAGATTTAAGTACCAATTTCTAACCTCAAGAGCAGTAGGTAAGCATTGAACATGGTTGAGCCATTGCCTGTGAACTTTGCGAGCAACAAAAACAAGAATAGCTGGAATATTCGTCAAAACACCACGTCGGATCCTGAAACCAATTGCTGTTCCGAGACTGAATCGGCGTAGGATTTTGCTATGAAATGCCCTAATTGTCATGAGCTCAAGCAAGGTGGTGGCTTGCTGGCCTGTTGGTAACCTCCCAAGAGTTTCAGGTAACTCCCCTTTCTGAAGGTTTGCAAAATAGTTAGCTCTATCTTCAGCAGCATCATTTAATCGGCTCAAAGTAGGCCAAGAGAAGTAGGCAGCATTGCTCTCTGAGTGCTGACCACTAGAAGCAAAGGGTTGAAGAGGAGATGGACTTGACCAAGGAAGATTTGAATGATGATAGCAATTCCTTTCCAAATCTAGAGCGGATTCCTCTGATTGTGTTGATCCAGAGTGAAGTATTCTCAAATCCAACCTGTACCGCTCCATCTTCAGCTCTCCTATACATAAGGGATAACTGGCTCTTAAGAACCCGCAAACCATTGACTAAGAGAATCCTCTATAGCATTTTAGCTCAACTATCAGGGTATCCTTAAAAAACTGTGGGCTTCACCAATTAACTACCACTTATGAAATGTAGACTCTAACTATTGAATTGAAGAAGTAATTTAATAGTTCAATAGTAGCACGTCAAACACATAATTGAAGAAACCACAATGCAGTGAAACAAAAGCACAAGAAAAGAATCTTCTCCCAACACACGAGTTGAAATACTCATTGTATAGAAAGAAAAGGAAAGAACAAGCATAACACACCACATCAATTGCCACATTGAAGATTAATGTAGGGGACTATCGCATCTAAAATAGAAACCAGAAAGTTCAGGAGCAGAAAAAAGCGTTCCTCCAAGGACCTCTAACAACGTATCCCAAGCCACCGTGTCATATGCAAGTTTGCACATGAACATAATGATATGATTCGATTCAAGTAACCTCCGTAACCCCAAAAATTTTGAAAAAAGAATAAGGAAACACAATCCCAGACAAGATTGAGCACCTACGTGCGGTAGAAATGTCTTGCAGTATGATTTTCCCACACATTTGCAAACCAGAGGCCGAACAAAAGCGTAAAAGTCAATCAATGCTAGGATAAGGGTCCCTACTTCATATTCAAAGCATAAGGATCAAGAAAGGTTCTAAGGAAATAGTTCAAACAGGTTTTACCGGGAATAAAAGTTAGAGACCAGCAAAGAGATAGAAAGAGAGGGTTTTATGACAAAAAGAACCTGAATTCATATGAGGAAACTAAACCCACATATCTGCTCCGAAACAAGGGCAACAAAACTATCAAGAAATGGAACAAAGGCTAAAACCTTGAAATGGGTATTTGTAAAACTTATCAAGTAGTGCAGCCTGTACTAAAACCGCAGTGATCAAACCAATAAATTATACATGAACTATGAGGGAAAACGAACAAAAAAATAGCAAGAACAATAGTTGCGTAGAAGGTAAAGAGGACGAAAGTTAGAAGATGGAATAGAAGCCCAGATGAGACTGAAATGATATTTGCTTGAAGAAAGGCAAAACTCACCGATTAGCAATGGCGGAGCTGTGATGGATATAAAGCAAATATAGACCCCCGAAGATGGTCATGCCCTAGTGCTAATACACAATCTCTTCATCGGAAAAACTTAATTGCTACTCCTGAACAGTCGTTAGAGCATCATACAAATCAGTTCTTGTGTGTGCATTTTCAAACAACAGCATAATGTTTGTGTGTTCGTGTGTGTTTGTGTTTGAGAGAGAGAGAGTGCTAAGTCAAGTCACCAGTCAGTCAGTAAAAATAGAAAAAGTTAAATTATTCTTAAATAAATAATTCCCAAAAATATATTTAATTTAACCTGAAAAATTAGGACCCATCCGTATTTGCTCCCCAAAAGTAGCACATTCTAATCTTCACCCAAATAATTGGACCATCTAGTGCGGAGCTTCAGATCACCTGTGCCACTTATCCCGTGCCTTCTGTGCTACAAATCATCCCAATCATCCATTTGATTAGTTTAGATGGTTGGAGTGATTTGTGGCACAGAGAGGACAGGATAAATGGCACAGAAGATCTGCTCCCCTAGTGCGGGGTTAGCTTGCTACTGTTTTTTTTCCCTACAAAATATATTAGGAAGGTCTTAATTATAGGAAGACATATTTAAGTTATTTATATCTAAACTAATCATCGCTCAACTTAGATAAGTCCTTGACGGGAGGTAAAACTCTTGCCTCAAATTTTAAACGACTGCATATATGAAATGGTTTAAACCCACAATCTCACTTAACTTAAGAAAGCTCCTTACCAATTAACCGGCACGTTGGAGTTAGCCTGTTCATTTTTCTATTATACATCATTATCCTATTTATTATTTACTCGTCGTTTTTACTATTTAACAAAGCACTTTGTTTTCTCTTCTTTCACTATGTTTCTATCTACTTGTACAAAATCTTATCCCAAATACTAAGGCCGAATGGCTTTTCTACAAATTATATTAAATGCCCACACACACTGTCTCTCTCTCTCTTGTAGCATTATCGTCAATCACGTCACTCACGTTATCTCCAATTAATTCAATGATCAAATCATGACAAGTCTACTCAATCAACATCATGCAAATTAACTAAGATGTTCTTTTTATTCAATGCATTAGTCACACGGACAATATATCCATCGTGTTTAATCTTTGCGCTTTTTTTTTTTGAAAATTTGTTTTTATTGATATTTTTAAGTTCAATAAAAAATTTAGTTAGTTGAATTTTTAATTTTTATTTTATTCTCATCAGTTATTAAAATAATGTAAGTCAATTTTTACTTATTTTATGTAATTAAATATTTATTATTTAATATTAAATTATTAATAAAAATATCACTAATATAATTGAAGTATTCAACTTTTTAATTTTTTATATTTAATTTCAATGTAACATAAAATAGTTTGAAATTTAAAATTATTTTATTTTTTAAATGATTATTTAACTAATACTTTTAAATTTAGAGTATCTTTAAAATACATAAATTTCAAAATTTTAAAATATGATAACATTATTTTAAAATGTAAATAAAATTATTTTAATAAATGCTTATTAAAGAATATCGAAAATCCCTACTCCAGGGTTATAAGAATAACAACAAACCAGCGGCTAAATAATAGAGCATACCTCTATAAGAGCTTTAAGATACACAAAGAAAATTGTAGCTAAGACCTCGGGTATGCTAACTAAGACATAAAGCCCTTTTTCTCCTCAATGGACGTCAGCTCTCAAGACCTGCTTTTTAGGGATCTAATCTGACCAATCCTTCCTGTTCAACTTATAACTTAGATATGATCATAGATCCAATACTTTTGGATGTATAGAATCCATATAAAAGGCAAGTGTAGATGTAACACCTACATACCTCCTGGGAGGATATGCAAGTGTCACACAAAACAGAACCGAAACAATCCAGATCATACTAAACATTTCTTATATGCATTCCTAGAAACTCAAGCAAACATACAATACATATCATTAGATGTTGTTGTAAACAAACCATAAAATACATCATAAATAATGAACTTATCAAAATACATGCCTTAAACATAATCCATCCTGTAATAATGTAGCACCCCACTCCCGCAATGACCCGAACTCGACATCGATGGTGATATCCGAGTTCGTGCCTCGCGAGGGTGATGTGCTAAACACTCAATCAGTCATTGGGCCCGTATTCATTCATAAACATTTTCACTTAACAAAATTTTCATTAGCCATTCGGGCCCTTTCACAATTACAAAACACTTGAGTCATTTCGGTAAACGATTTATACAAAAGTTGCGGAATATATGATTCAATACAACATAGGGAAAACACAAATGCAGACGCGAACTGATCCCGAC
>JAOTBA010000002.1:13806040-13816051 GCA_025629845.1 Erythroxylum squamatum
ATGTATGGATTGGCATGTTGATTTGGATATGTTGCTTCCGCTGCAAAATGATTTCTTAAAAAGTTTTGAAATCTATCATTTCTCCAAACTAAGCATGCTTTCTTTTTCCGATCTAACATATCTTTCATACCAACACCGAAGATTTATTCGTTTCCTATTGCTTTCAACCATTAAAACCAAATATAGAACAAGCTTGCGTTTTCTTGATTCTTTCTCATAAACATGAAACATCACAACTTGCGTTTTCTTTCCACCATTAAAATCGAAAATCATTTTTCAGATAAGCATGGGCATAGTAGAATAGAAACAACATGAAAGAAGGCAGTACAAAATATTTCAGAAACGCAACAAATATTCTTATGAACATGAAGTAATTTGTTCTCGGTTCTTTCTCAAGAATAATAGTTCAAGATTATTACGTTATTATTCAACCTTTAATTTCAAGAACCATACATGACCATTATATTTCGGTTAAACAGTGACAATGCTATGAACATCAAACCGAAAAGCATCAGAACATGCGATTGTTCTGTATCAAATACAGAACAAAATCAAAACGAACAAAACATAATCATTCATAAGCGATACACGGTAGAATATATAATCATGCAATACCGTGGCTCTGGTACCAATTGTTAATCTTTATGGATCGATTGATCTTCAGCATACCTGTATCCATGCTTTATTGTTTTGTTAGATGTTGATTTCTTTGACAAAGTTTTAATTTCCTCTCTTCTTCTTCCTTTAATGATTTCCTCAATTGTTCAGAAAAATTATGCTTCAATAAGTTGCTTCAACTTATATAGCATCACCAATGGACATGTCCTTTGGTAAGTGGAAGAGAAAGAAAAATGGTCTTTGACCTATTTGAGACCCATTCTATAATACTCAATAACCATTATCTTGGGTGCTTTTCATGGTACTCAAACTATAAGTTACATGGGACATAAAATAGTCTAACATTTTGATAATAGCACATATATAAAGAAAAGTTATTTATCATTGTTTTCCTCATTTGTACTTCACTTAGAAATGATGCATAAATGTCCTCTAAACCATAAACCCCTCGATTCAACTACCGATAATTTGAAAGTGTTGTGGATAAAAAAGACTCCATACTTTCTTTTACTGGCATGTCTAAATCTACCAACTTAGCAACAGACATGTAAAAAGCATTAGAAACACATTTGTCATTTATTACAAGTAAGATAAATTGATAAAAGATGCATTATTTATAGTATTGCTTTGTTGACTTGATATATCATTATCATCAACTTTGTTTACATTGCTAACCTGTATTTGCAATAAACATGTTCGTCAATTATTACAACCATTTTTGCATTGATAAAAACTGAAGGGTCATATACTTAGGAAGATGTATCTGTAATAACTTAATGAAAAGCATTAGTAACTAGAAGGTTTGAAAATGATTCATTTGGTTTTTATACCTATGTATAAGCCTCAATAAGTAATATTAAGCCTTGGTCAAAATTGTCCTATTTCAACAATTGTCCTTTTTAAGTTTCATTATAACTTAGATCCAAGTTTCACTTGTATTATTGTCAACTATCAGACATTTAGATTTAAATGATTGGTAACATTTTGCTCTTCTTTTCGTAAGATATTTAAATAAAGCTAAAGAACATCTAACCTTTATTTTATTAAACTTTTTTAGTATAATTAAAAACATCATCTTAAAATTCTTTTGTAGTTCTAAACTCTACACCTAATCTCCACTTTTGTGCCACACCTGTCGGAATATACCCGATACTTAAACTTGGTCTACATAAAATTTCACAAGTCTTCTTTCCACTAAAATATACTCCCTCCTATTTAAAATAAGTGTCGTTTTAGAGGAATGCATACTTATTAAGAAAGTTAATAAAATGTCTGATATACCGTTATTAATTACATGTTAAAGACAATAACTACGTGACAAATCTGCGTTCTAGAGTGTTAAAAGTTGACGATTTCTTCTCGCTTTGTTGTTGCGTTCGTTGCGTTCTTTCGACCGTGTCGGACGGAGAGAGTCACCGGAGTATGGAATCCCTCGAGGCTGAGGAACACCTAGCCAAGAAGGGCCGGACGCATAAGAGGGATGAGGAACACTCCCCTCCTAAGGTGTCTTACACTGAGGCCGTCACAGGGGGCACCACCGCAGCCTCTTCGGCTGCAAAGGCGAGCTGGCCTGACGAAGTTCCAGTTGAAGTCGAAGCCGGCGACATCACGCCGGTTGTGGAAACTGCATGGCCCCATGAAAATCGTAGACCTTGATCAGGATTTCTTCCTGGTTAAATTCCAGGAGGAAGGAGACTATATCCACGTGCTTACTGCTGGTCCTTGGGTGCTCTTTGGGCACGTCTTAGCCATCCAGAGATGGACTCCTTCGTTCCGTCCTACTCAGGCCAAGATCACCCGAGCCATTGTTTGGATCCGGATACCCAATCTTCCGATCGCCCGTTACCACCCGACGATCCTTACCGAGTTGGGAAACCTTGTTGGCACCACGGTGCGGCTGGACGAAGCTACCTTGCAAGCTCAGCGAGGGCGGTTTACTCGCCTTGCTGTGGATGTCGATCTATCCGCCCCTCTAACACCCAGCGTCGAACTCAATGGTGAAACCTTGCTGATCACTTATGATGGTCTTCCTCAGGTTTGTTATTCTTGCGGTATAGTGGGTCACTCTCCTCTCAGCTGTCCGCGGAAAGCAGGCGGGTCTGGGGTCGATGCGCCGGCGGCTGTCAGTGCTGACGCGGGAGCGTCGATCGATAGGGAGCCGTTGGCGGAGGCTGGGACGTGTACTGGTGAAGGGACTAGCAACGGCTTCAGGCCGTGGACTAATGTGTAGAAGCGACGTCCAAAGCACGTGAAAGGACAGGTCCAGCCGAAGGCCAGTGTCTTGCGCGGGGAGTCTGCTGGAGGTGGCTCGTGTTCTGATGTTTTATGTACCCTGGCTACTATGGAGGAAGGGACCTCTGGGCCCACTGACCAGTCTAAGCCAACAGATTTAGTTGGTTTTGGACAAAGGATTTCTCTATCCTCTTTTGGTAGCACCGAACAGCCTCTGACTTTTACAGGAACCTTATCTACAGCTGCCCACTCACGGAGAGCCACGCAAAAAACCAAGGGCAAATCCAGTTTGGCCCCACAGCGGACAAGGGAGACTAAGGGTTCACCTAGCGGGAGTCAAGAGCCGATTCCCGACACGCCTCCACCCATCCGCCTTACCCCTACGACCGATGATAGGAACTTAGCTGTTGACATTCCGTCCCATACGGAAATGATCTGCGATTCTCAAATTCTCGTGGCCACCCTCTGAGAACCCGAAGCAGGTCCTTTAGGAATGGAGGGGGTGGAGGCCCCCGAGGCCGACGCAGGCCTTCATGCCCTTCCGCCCTCAAAACCTCCTGATATCGCGATGGATCCACCGGACTCGGGGGGACCCTCGACCATCAGCCGGGCTCCAACCTTGTCGCTGCCGATTCCCACCGAGGCCCTCAGCCCAGACCTAGTCACTAGCCCGGGAGGGACTCCATTATCGGGTACCGTTTCTTAATCCTTTTTTATGTCGATTTTATTCTGGAATTGCCAAGGGGCGGGCGGGTCTAAGTTTCAAACCATCCTGCGTAATTATATCAGTAGTTTCAAACCGGGGATTTTGGCTTTGCTGGAAACCCAGATTAGTGGTTCCCAGGCCACGGCTGTTATTCGCTCCTTCGGGTTTGATTTCTCTTTTTGTGTCGAAGCGGAAGGGTTTTCGGGTGGTATTTGGCTTCTTTTGAAGCAACCCTTCGATCTTTCGGTCGTTATTGCCCATCGGCAGTTTCTTCACACTACCGTCACTTATGAGTCTCATTCGTTTGCCCTTACTGTTGTTTATGGTAGTCCGCAAGTGTCCTCACAGTTCGGGCTCTGGCCTCTGTTAACGTGGGTTGGGAACACTACTTTAGGGCCTTGGCTCATAGGGGGCGATTTCAATGCTAAGCTGGAGCTTGCGGACAAACGGGGAGGTTCTCCCTCCGTTCCGGTTGTGAATGGCCGGTTTAGGGACTGGGTGCATCGGTGTGGCCTCCATGACCTCAGGTTCAGTGGTTCCAAATTGACTTGGAGGAGAGGCGCAGTCCAAGCTCCGCTTGATCGGGTTCTCGGGTCCTCCGCTTGGCTTCAACAGTACCCCACTACTATTAACCAACATCTGCCCTTCCTCGGCTCTGACCACCGGCCCTTGCTTCTTCATTTCCGCCTGTCCCCGCAGCGTTCCACCGGCACACCGCCCTTTTGTTTCCAAAATGCTTGGCTCACTCATTCCGAGTTTCAGGAGGTGGTTGAGAAGTTTTAGGGCCATCTTACCGATTCGATGAGTTGTTCGATGGCCCAGTTCTTCGACCACCTCATGCACTGGAACAAGAATGTGTTTGGGAATATCTTCCACCGAAAACAGAAGCTTCTCGCCCGGTTGGGGGGTATCCGTCGTGCCCTGACGGCCGCACCTTGGGACTCTCTGCTGGACCTGGAAGACAGGCTGAGCCGGGAGTTATTACAAGTGTTGTGTGAGGAGGAACTTTTTTGGCATAAAAAAGCCAGACGTGAATGGCTTTCTAAGGGTGATCGCAACACCAAGTATTACCATACGGTAACCCTGGCCAAGCGTCAGAAATTGCACTGTCGGAGCCTCGCGGACTCTTCTGGGCAACTTGTTACGGACCCGGCCCAACTGTGCAGCCTTGTCCAGAGCTATTTCGTCAACCTTTACACTGAAGAAGCGGGGCCGTGTTTGCCGTTGCCGATCTCCGGTGTCTTCCCTCCCCTTCTAGTGGAGCATGTCCATGACCTTTCTCTTCTTGTCCAGGCCAGTGAAGTCCGGGGAGCGGTTTTTGCCATGAGTCCCAACAAATCCCTTGGAATTGATGGTTTCAATGCCCTCTTTTATCAGAATCAATGGGGGACGGTAGGTCCGACTGTGGTGGATTTCATTTAGAAAGTTTTCCGGATGGAACGCTGGGAGACTGAATTGAATCACACGCTACTGGTTCTCCTCCCTAAGACCCCTTCGCCGACTCAGGTCTCTAAGTTTCGGCCGACCGGCCTTTGCACTGTGCTCTACGAGATCATCGCTAAAGTTATCGTGAATCGTCTGAAACCTCACATGGCTCACTTAACGGTGGAGACGCAATGTAGCTTCATCCCGGGCCTTCATATCACTGATAATATCATCATTGCCCAGGAGGTTATCCACTCGATGCGAAAAAATACTAGTAAAACGGGTTATCTGGCTCTGAAAGTGGATTTGGAAAAGGCCTATGATCGCCTTCGCTGGCAGTTTATCCAGGAGACTCTGATGGAGCTTGGTCTACCTGAAAATTTACTCTGGGTCATTATGCAGTGTGTTACCACGACCTCTTTGCACGTTGTTTGGCAAGGCACTGTCTCTGACCCCTTCCGGCCTTCTCGGGGTATCCGTCAAGGAGACCCTCTCTCGCCTTATCTTTTTGTCCTCTGTATGGAGCGGTTAGGTCACCTCATTTCGGCGGCGGTGGCTAGCGGTGCGTGGAAACCGATCAAGCTGAGTCGTACGGGCCCCCTATCTCCCACATGTTCTTTGCCGATGATCTCGTGCTTTTTGCTGAAGCCGACAAGCCGCAGATGCGGGCTATAATGGGCACCTTGGAGACTTTTTGCAGCGCTTCCGGGCAGAAAGTTAGCTCGGCCAAAACTCAGCTTTTTTCTCTAGGAACGTCTCGAGCGACACTGCCCAGCGTCTTAGTCATGGGCTTCAAGTTAGCTGTAAGTCTAATTTGGGCCGGTATTTAGGGGTTCCCTTGCTTCATGAGCGTACTTCTAGGTGAACTTACCAGCACATTCTTGATAATGCTCAAACGAAACTTGCTGGTTGGAGCGCCAGGATGTTATCCTTAGCGGGTTGGGTTACTTTAACCATGACTGTCCTCTTTGCGCTGCCTCAATTCACCATGCAAACGGTTCGTCTCCCCAGGCAATTGTGCGATGACCTGGAAAAACTCATGAGGGGGTTTCTCTGGGGATCGTCGCAGGACCACCGTAAAGTGCATCTAGTCATCTGGGAGGCTGTGTGCCAGCCTAAAGCAGCTGGGGGGTTGGGTCTCAAGCGTATTCGCTCAACGAACGATGCGTTACTGGCTAAATTAGGGTGGGCCCTGCTCTCTCACCCCACTGCCCTTTGGGTCCGGATTCTTCGCGCCAAATATCGTTTGGATACTCCTCATCTCCTCGTCATGATTGCCAGGCCTGGGGGTTCGGTCATCTGGAAGGGGATTACGGCTGCCTGGCCGGTTGTTCGGCAAGGTATTAAATGGGCTCTGGGGAACGGGAGGCGCATTTTCTTCTGGTTGGACAATTGGGTGGACGGTTGGGGGCCCCTTATCCACGTTACTACCTCTCCGGTTCTTGATGCTCTTCGCTTGGTCACGGTTGCTGAACTTACGGATGACAGGGGCAGTTGGCGGTGGCCTGTGATCCAACCTTACCTTCTAGCCACGGTGTGTCTGGACCTTGCGACTTATGATCCGCGTGTCAATACTATGGGGGAGGATCGAGTCCTGTGGGACCCCACCGCTCACGGCGACTTCACTGTGGCGTCCACCTATGAGTTAATTGAAGGCCGCCATACAGCCTCCCGACATCACCTGTGGGAGACTCTTTGGAAGTGGGCAGGGCCCCAACGTATTAGGGCGTTCCTTTGGCTCGTCGCGAGACGTAAACTCCTAACGAATCAGCAGCGCGTGGCCCGCCATCTTACCTCGGACAACTGCTGTCCTTCCTGTGGGCAAGAAGAGACAACGCTTCAAGTGGTGCGCGACTGCCTGCGGGTGTCAAATTTCTGGCGCACATTCCCTCCGGCAGTGGTTGATTTGCGGTTTTTTCAGCAGGACGTTGGTCAGTGGTTGGCTTCTAACCTCACGAAGCACACGCTGGTGCATCAGGACGCTTGGGCCACTATCTTTGGAGTAGTGTGCTGGTTCCTTTGGAAATGGCGGAATAGTTGCCTGTTTGAACCTGGTTTCGTTTGGCCGACTGAGCGTCCCCGTATCATTCTAGAGTATGTGGGGTGGGTTGTCTGTGCCAGAGCGATGGAACAGTGTGTGTTTCAGACCCAGGGCCTTCCGGTGGGCACTGTCGTGGGGTGGTCTAAACCTCCAACCGGTTGGGTCAAGGTCAATTCTGATGGTGCTGTGCGGTGTGGATCCGGTCCGATGTCCATTGGTGGATTGATTAGAGATTGTCAGGGGTCTTGGTGTGGGGGTTTTCAGCAGAGACTCGACAGGGGCTCGCCTTTAGCGACTGAACTTTGGGGTGTTCTCTCGGGTCTTACGCTTGCTTGGGACAAGGGTTATCGACAAGTGATTGTCAAAGTAGATTCCCTCGAAGTCATAAATATCCTCTCTGACTCTCATTTTGTTCTAACCGAGTTTTCTTTTTTGGTAACAGGTATCCACGAGCTCTTGCATCGGGAGTGGGAGGTTCAGGTTCAGCATACCTTCCAGGAAGGGAACTAGTGTGCCGACGGCCTTGCTCAGCTTGTTGGCGTGTCACGTCCGGGTCTGCATATTCTTCAAGAGCCTCCGTTCGGGATCCAGGAGCTTCTTCGCCGTGATGCATTAGGCGTGCTGTACCCTAGGGCGCTGTTTTAAGCTTTTGTTAGCTTTCCTTGTTTTAAAAAAAAAGTGCCTTGAAAATATAATCTGTGTAATTAAGATGTGAGAAAAATTAAAGGGTAATTTTGGAAGTAAAATCATAATTATGCATAAAAAGTCACAAACGACATCTATTTTGAATAATTAAAATCTCTCTAAAATGACACGTATTTTGACTAGGAGGAGTACATCACTACTAATAAAACTAGTATAATCAATAGAATCGATTTCATCTGATTTTCGATCATCTGAATTGACTACATGCAAATCATATTATATATATTCAACTTGTTCATCCACGTATTCATCCATCTGTTCACCCTATTCATCCATATGTTCCTCATTTTGTTCGGCTTCATCTTCATATGATCGTCATTGTAGTAAGCTTTGGGATTTTTCTTGTTCCTCAAATGTATTCAGGGCCATTATGTCTCTTTTTAAGCGTCTGCAGATACAAATTTATAAAGCAAAACATGACAGTATGCTTTGTGCAATACTTGCAGAACCGAAGACTTTAGACATCCCTTTAATAAACACTAGCGTCTAGATTGTGAAAATATTCCCAAGACTAATAATTTTAGGAATAGGAATAGGAATTGGAAAAGGAATAGGTAAATTTAAGGGGTTTTAGTTTTATTGTTGTTTATTATTGAATTTACATTAATTAAACATTATAACAATGTTCTAATTATTTAAAAATATAATTAAATTCCACAAAATTATTTAACGTTTAAATGATACTGTGGGATTAAAATAAAATTAAAAAATTATATGTTACTATTACGTCATCGATAATGTGATTTTTATTTAAAATTAACTAAACGCTTTTAAAACGAATTTATAATTAGATGCAAATGCCAGGGTTATGTTTGTAATTTTAGCTAAAACATCGCCTGCTAAATTCCTAATCACCGCCTGTTGTGTTGTGTTGTGCTGGGCCTGGTGGTGCTCTCTCTATCTCACTCGTTTTCATTGTTTAAAAGCTCAGAATTTGAATAAAGTTATCAAGTCGCTTGTTACTCCTGAAAGTGGCATATAGAAATATCAGAATCTGAGAGTATAGAAAATGGGGTTAGGGTTATTGGCGTCGAGGGTCTCCAGAATCCCTGCGAATCGTCTCTTCCTCCGCTCCATTTTCTCCAACTCTCACCGTCAGTCACCGGAAGATGCTGCTGTCGTTGCAGCACCCGAACCCACCCCAGATCTTCCACCCAGAACCCCAGTGGCCGGCGCACGTGTCCACTTCCCCAACCCTGATGATGCATAAACAAAGAAGCTCTCTCTCTCTCTCTCTCTGTGTGTGTGTGTATTAATCGGAGAAAAAAATCGGCATATTACTAAACATAGGTAAAACGAAAAGACAAAGAAAAGAAAAAAGAGAGATAAAGCGCAAAGCGAAGCAGTCGAAGATTCGAAGCGCAAAGAGCCCACTAGGTGTTGGGATTTCCTCTGCAATTATCCAAGTTGGGTTAAGGTCAGAGTTCAATCAATCTCACTATCCTATTCTTCTGTTTTTCTGTTCATTGCAGGCTCTGCAATTGAGTCTCTTTATTTTCTCTACAATCCTCGCTACTCTGTTCTTTAGTCGATCGGAACTCACTAATCTCTCTGCTATCAACTCCAATTTTCCGAATTTGAAGTTTGGAGCTTTGTAATTCGAGGCAGTGCCAGAGAAGGAAAGGGTTGGTTTAATTGGTTAAGTTCCAGAAGTTTTTGACATTCTCTGGAGTCCTTTAACATTCTGACTTGGTAAACTTCTTTACTTTTCAAACTTCTTATCATCGTGTTTGTTGATAAACTTACGTACAAGGTGTCGTAGATGTAGACCAGTCATCCTTGCTGACTACTGTTTAGAATTGGAATCTGAAACAAAGAAAAGAGTCTCCATAAAAACAGTCATTGCAGCTGTTTCATTGTTTGTAAGTTGCATTATTTGTCAATATAGCAGTACATTTAACTGCTTGTGCGCTCATTATTGTCAATATAGCAGTACATTATTTGTCAATATAGCAGTACCTTAACACAGTCCTTGTTGATTAGTTAAATTTAGTAATTGTCAGTAAAATGACTTTGTTTCCACCATTTCCTTGAATAATGTAACTTAAGATATGTTTAATAGGTGTAAGTTTGTCCTCCAGGCCGAAGATAATGTCTACTTTTATTGTTCTGTTGGAATACTATCTCATTATACAAAGAAATTGTGTCTTCAACATTCTAACTTGACTGGTTGTTGATATTTTCATGTGAGTTCCAAGCTTGTGAGTTTTCCTCTCATGCTGTCTAATTATATGTTCTTGAATGCAGGGTGTATGTACTCTTTTTATGGATGACAAGGCTTTGA
>JAOTBA010000002.1:13863121-13875529 GCA_025629845.1 Erythroxylum squamatum
AAATTAATTAACATGTAAAATTAATTTATTTAACATATATTTTAGTAACAGTGACAAGTAAAATTAATTTATCCGCTTGTCACGCAACCCATGCTCCACCAGGCTTCATTCGCTATTCATCACAAGAACAACGGCCACGAACTGCAATGTTAGTTTAACTGGGTCCCTTTAATTCGGGGGCTAAAGGCGAGAATCTCTTGTACTTCGTTTGCGTGCATGAGCATAATTTTCTAGTTTATCATCCCTATAGCAACCCAGATCCTACGGTCCATATTGCTCCATAGTATTTACATATGCCAGCATAATAATTGCTAAATCGTCTCTTAAGGACATTAATGATTACAATACAAAAGTACAGGGGTTGCTTAGTGAAGAGTGCAGATTTTTTGTCTAATATTACGGTGTCTTATTGTGTCCAATAAATTTCTGTCATTTATTTATGTGAGGATCGCATGGGACCCGCGTGAGTTCCACAAAATAAATGACTGAGATTCCATAAGACAGGATAAGACAGAGTAAAACTGGACAGAAGATCTGAAATGATTAGTGAAACGGCTCATGTCTGTGTGGCTTAGTTGGGGGCCCACAGTCTTAGGAGGTGACTGGTGTTTTAGTTCTTCGTTGCTTTCAACGTATGTCTTCTTCGGTTTCTACGACACTACCAAGTGCAAGTGGTGAGTGCTTGTTCTTCTACTCACTTAACGTGTGTTTATATTAGTGACGATCCCTTTCTCTCTTCTTATAAATGGGGTTCTTTGGAAGAAACTAGTTATACTTCTCTTTCTCCTTCATTATCTCTTGGTCGATGTCTTTACAATTATATTTTGTTGTTTGAGTCGGGGTCTGTACCGTGTTTGAGCTTTCTTTTGTTTAATGTAATTTAAGTTTGTAATCAACTTATTCTGTTCAATGTTGTTTGGGTTCTGCAGCAAAGTAGGAGTGTAGTTGCTTCTTATTTTTGGTAGGTGGGGTGGATACTTTGAGAATAAAAGCTCTGTAATGTTTCATGGGATTTTCATTGGAAGTTTCCTGCTTAATTTGTTTTTTTAGACCTTGGAAGTCGTACAACCGAGTCTTCGAAAAGTTCAGATATATGTTTGAAATTTTGGAATATGATATTAGAGCAGATTGATGGGTTTTGCTTAAGCTTACCGTTAAAGACAGAAAGTCTCCATTTTCAGTTGATTCTTTTGATGTATGCAGTTTTGGCTTCTGTTTAGGTTGTTCGATTCTCTTTCAGAACAATGATGTTCAATTTCATTCTGAAAACATATTTGTGATTGAGTTAGCACAAGTATGTTTGAGATACTGTTAGGTACAGTGTGCTTATAAAACATGCAAAAGGGCGCTCAATTTCTTTTGGTGCACTCATCTATATTTGAATTTTATTGTCCGAACGTGGAACTTTGGTGTTGATTGTTAGGTGATCATGGGGAAGAAATTGAGAAAAGTACTGTTGCCTCTATTACTTTCATTGCTTGTCTCTTCTGTGGTCTCCGCTACAGCCAGGAACGGGCTAGTTAGAATCGGTTTGAACAAGAGACCATTGGATAAAAACAGCCTCCTTGCTGCCAGGCTGGACTCAGAAGAAGCATTTACAGGTTCTGTTAGAAAGTACCATCTCCATGGTTATGTGGGAGACTCCCAAGACCCTGATATCGTAGCACTGAAGAACTATTTAGATGCTCAGTACTATGGTGAGATTGGCATCGGCACTCCTCCTCAAACTTTCACTGTTATCTTTGACACTGGTAGCTCCAATTTGTGGGTGCCATCATCTGAATGCTACTTTTCGGTAAGTTTTAAATGTTTCTTTCTTCTCTATGTGGTAACTGAATGTAGATTTATCATTATGAAGATAGAGTGAAGAAATTGATTGTGGAATCGTGGGCAAGACACTGACGGGCTTGTATTGCTTTGCAGTTAGCTTGTTACTTCCATAGCAAGTACAAGTCTGACCAATCAAGCACCTACAAGAAGAATGGTAGGTTTCTTTCCATGTAGATTTTCTTGAAGACCAATAGGCATTATTCATAGCATAAGTAGTCAGTTTGTTGATATGGAATTGGTTTTGTTTCAATATCACAACATTGTTTCTGTTTTGTTTATGCAAAAATGAGGCATGATGAGTGTATAATCCGTTTAATGGCATGCCATTCTTTCTTATTTGGAGTGGTTGGTCCTCTGTACTATGTGACGATTGGATCTATTCAGTTATGTTCTTTGTCTTTGTGTGGATGTCTATTAAACTTTGGCCATCAATCTGCTGTGCTTTCTTGCTAGTCATGAGTGTTGCAGTAGGAATCCTGTCATTAAGGATTAAATTTGACAGGGAAATCTGCTGAAATTCGCTATGGTTCTGGAGCTATCTCTGGTTTCTTCAGCAATGATGACGTCAAAGTTGGTAACTTAATTGTGAAAAATCAGGTAATCTTAGGCTTCCTTCTCGTTTCATACTCACCCATGTTTGTGATAATTCCCCTTTGATTTTCATTTTGAAAATTACAGGAGTTTATTGAGGCAACAAAGGAACCCAGTGTCACATTTGTGATGGCCAAGTTTGATGGTGTATTAGGACTTGGATTTCAAGAAATTTCGGTTGGAGGTGTTGTTCCAGTCTGGTATGTGTTCATAATCAATTATCAGGCAGCTTCGTAACCTTTTTGGGTTTTAGCATAAGCAGTTGCTTGTCTTGTAGGTACAACATGATTAAACAAGGTCTTGTCAAGGAACCTGTGTTTTCTTTTTGGCTTAACCGTAATGCAGAGGAAGAGGAAGGCGGTGAAATCGTATTTGGTGGGGTGGATCCAAATCATTATAAGGGCACACACACATATGTTCCTGTTACTCAGAAAGGCTATTGGCAGGTTCGTTGGTCATGGCTTTTCCTTTAGTGAGACCATGAAGTATATATTTAATGTTTCACTCATCTTAGGTTTTTTTTTATACGTCTGTTTGATAGTTTGACATGGGAGATGTACTTATTGGTGGCAAGCCGACAGGTATACGTTCTCTCAGTGACTGCCATACGTTTACATAATTTTTTTTGCTCAGCAGAAAGCACATTTCCTGTCCCTGTGGTAAAGTTCTAACTATTATGCCTATCATTACCTAGGGTACTGTTCTGGTGGTTGTTCAGCTATTGCAGATTCTGGCACTTCCTTGGTTGCAGGTCCAACGGTACAAACAAAGGCTCTAAACTTATTGGGTTTCCTCCCTGTTCTACGGTGTCACTAGCCAGCTATTTTAATAACCTAATTCCTGCCTGAATTTCAGTCTTACACTGGTTTGTTATATTTCTATTTGAAAAGGGAGATAATATTCCTCTTTTCTCTTTTTTTTTTTCCCGTGAAAAATATATAGAATTTCAACAATTTCTATCTAACGATAACCCTTTCCCTCAGTATTTTTGAAAAGAAAATTTGTTGTGTGGTAGGTTTCAGCACGCTGCAACCTTTCTCATAGTGATTTTGCTTCATTTCATATCTATTGCTTGTTTTCTTGGTGTTATTTAACCTGTGAGAAAATTTGAATTACAAGATATGATTATGACAGATAAAAACCAGCTTGCTCAGTTAGGGTAGGATTCTAGACGCTATACCTTTTTGCTTATGCTATCTGTTTCATTGATGATTTTTATTTGCATTTGTAGACTATTATTACCATGATAAATAAGGCCATAGGAGCCTCTGGAGTTGTTAGTCAGGAGTGTAAGGCTGTTGTTAATCACTACGGAGAGACCATAGTGGATTTGCTTCTTGTTGAGGTAAAAGTCTAGCTGGACGTTTGTTAGTTGGTGTAGCTAAGAGTTTCCACTTGTTAATATACTCTTGCATGTACCTTGTCGTAACACTCTGTCGTCACCATTATCATTATTCCTATCAAGAAAAAGGTTTAACTTCTCTTCTTGATATGCTTGTACCATGTGAGCAGGCACGACCAAAGAAGGTCTGTTCCCAACTTGGATTGTGTACAATTGATGAGACCAAAGGTCTTAGGTTAGCCTCTGCAGATATAAAATTATTTTAAATATCTTGCTACCCTTATTTTGAGTGATGAAAATACTATTTCAATGAAATTAGTTTCTCAGATTTCTGTTTAATAAAATTCTTTTCTGCTGTAATTATGATTGCATAGTATGGGCATTAAGAGTGTGGTGGACGAGAGAAATGGTAAAACATTAGGTCTTCCTTGTGATGCCATGTGCTCTGCTTGTGAGATGGCAGTTGTTTGGATGGAAAGCCAGCTGAAGCAGAATCAAACACAAGAACGCATATTGAACTATGTCAACAAGGTAAAAAGTAGCCACTTGACAGTCAATCATGGACGTGGAGAAACAACGGACAACACAAAATTACATCTGATAGTTCTTGAGCTTGGATTCTGTTTCTGATTCTGGTACTATGTCCACAGCTTTGTGATAGAATGCCTGGTCCATTGGGAGAGTCAGCTGTTGATTGCAGCAATCTTTCTTCCATGCCCATTGTTTCCTTCACCATTGGTGGCAAAGTTTTTCACCTTGCTCCAAAGGAGGTATCTTGCTATTTGAACTTTTTGATGCTTAAATGCTATGTTGGAATGCGAAAACATTTATCTGGATAGACTAGCTATTATATAAATTTCCATTGTTTGTACGGATTTAGGGAAAGACGTTGAGGCTTTTGATAATATGAATTGATCGTGGAGAGATGGCAGTTGCTTCCCTTAGTCGCTCAAAATGTTTCTAGCAGCAAGTTTGAGCTTTGAGGTTTCTAGTCTTTTAAGCTTTTAAAACAATCTGTTTATTTGTAACAGCATATAAAGGAAATTGGATATATAGGAGATGCAATGTACTAAGAAGACAGAATTGTGATTGATAGCTTTTGTGTTTTCACGTTAAAGCTTTAGCGCAATCAACTTCATGTACTTGTGTTATTACCATTACACTTAACACTGTCTCTTGGATGTGTCAGTACATTCTGAAGGTGGGTAAGGGTGAAGCGGCACAGTGCATCAGTGGGTTTACTGCCTTGGATATACCACCTCCTCGTGGACCTCTTTGGTACTTAATTCATGGCAGCAGCTATTTTGTTTCTCTTATGTCCTGTTGATCACTTGGCAATTTTTTGTCCCAGGATTTTGGGAGACGTTTTCATGGGTCGCTACCACACTCTGTTTGACTACGGAAATATGAGAGTTGGATTTGCAGAGGCTGCATAAAAAGACCCATGTTTACTACGCCATCTTTAAGTGTCAAGCATGTGATACGTACCTTAACAAGAATACATCTACTGGTATACCTTGACCAGCTTAAAACATGTTATTGTTTTCTTCCTTCCACCCAAGTCCCAGATAAAATGAAATAAATTCAAGCAGGCTACCTAGTTACTCCTTTCCCTTTTTCGACGAATCTTCTTGTTTCCCACCTATCATTTCTTAAAAGTTTTTACGTTTTCAACTGTTATAGGTGCCAGGTGGTAGTTGATTGTGTTTGGTTTCAGTGTTGCTGCTCATTTAACGTTGTTAGCTTTGAAGTTCTCTTGAAATCGTTTCCTCCCACATATGTACGTAATATGTGCAATACAGGTAATAATCCTCAGACATGTAGGTGGTGAGTAGTGACTGATGGTTTAGGTTCGAATAGCCCGACATTGGTAATATGTTAAATTGTTAGTCTAATCTGTTCTCGTCGAAAAGCTAAGAGTGCTTACGCAGAACGATTGCCAATTGCTTATCCCACCATCCCGGCATTTCATCCCAATTTATCTTTCACGTCCTTGTATTAATTGCCAACCATTTGTGCCAGCACGGATCTTTGTGGTCTAGATGTTCTTGACGTGGTAACTACTCTTGGAATTGGCAGCGGAACCATATGGCAAAAATGGCTTGTGTGGTCCAACAATGATTAGCTACCATTTGTAGAAGTCTCTGGGAAATTAGCT
This sequence comes from Erythroxylum squamatum, assembly GCA_025629845.1. NCBI lineage: Eukaryota > Viridiplantae > Streptophyta > Magnoliopsida > Malpighiales > Erythroxylaceae > Erythroxylum > Erythroxylum squamatum. The sequence continues at coordinate 13,869,043 of JAOTBA010000002.1, forward strand.
GATCGTCGTATTCTTAAGACGATACTTACAATTATGTTGTGGCAATGACAAGTTAACAATGTTGTTAAGGTGGACATCTCCTCACGCGCAAATGGGTCAAATAAGTTCATTAGAATCAATATCTCTCTTTTAAGCAGAATAGTCTCTCTTTTATAGACTTGACGTATTAATATAACTCTACTCTCAATGTTGTTGTTATTGCAGTATGATTATTTTATAAATATAATAAACCATTAATTACTAATTATATTTTATCATAAATTTTATTTTTTCAATTTTTTGCGAAATCAAATTTTAAAATAATTTATTAAAAAATTCTACAATGGCAAAAGTTTTAAATCTCTAAAATGGATAAGTTAGAGAACTTTACAAATAATATGAAAAAAATGCCAAGAGTATTAAGTACTAATTATTGTAAAAGTATACTCCTATTTAAAATAGGATATAGACTTTTTAACAACTTAATTGAATTATAATCATATTAATTTAAAAACCAATTAGATTATCATAAAATTTAATATGTAATATTAATTCATATTTACTAATTATCTTATATTTGATTTTAAAGTTTCTCAAATTTTATAATAAATTCAACTTGATTAAAATATTTTTTCTCTTCGACTATTGTTAATGTGTGACCCATAAAATTATTAAATATGTTAATAATACATACAAATATTAGTCCTAAATTAAATTTAATGTTAGATTAATTAATTTCTTTAATTTATTTTTTAAATCTCTAATTAAATAATTTAATAAACAGATTATAATCAACGTCTAATAACGTATTATAACTATCCAAATATTATGAATTTTAAGGTAGTTTTTGCTAACTTTTTTATGCATAATTTTTATATAATTAAATTCTTTTGTCGTGTAATGTTCCAATTAAACATATAATACATATTTATTGTCCATTCTATTTCATTTGAATGATATCAGCTCTTAAGTGTTAGTAATTAATTCTCTTAGTGATATTTGAAAATTATTTTTAAAGTGTCATTCTATCTTGACTAATGATTTCTCAAATTAATACTAATAGAGAAAAACAAAATATTCTCTTTAATTACTTTAAAGTAAAAGGTCTTATATTAATTTCTTAACTATCGCTATATAATTTGTGACATATCCAATGATTTTCAATTCAAGTACCATTGGGTAGGATATGTGCTAAGTAATATCAAAATATAACAATTCGTACCAGAGATATTTTAATAATTTCAAGTCAAATGGTCATTTATATAATTATTGTATAGCATTTTTATAGAGATATAAATAATGTTTCATATGAAATTATCGTATTAGATTAGTTTAATGAATTTGTTACCTAACATATATTTGTTTAAGTACCTCCATATTTTAGTTTATAAAATCAACTACTTTATCAGTAAGGAAAAAGTATAATGCGTATCACTCTTGTTACTCTATTAATATAGAAGTGATTAAAAAAAGGTTTAGAGTAATACATAAATATAATATAGATTTCATTATTCTATTTATAATTTATATTTATTTCATAAATTTATTAATTAATTAACAAACAAACAAAAAATATTTATAAATAGACATTCAATAGATTTCATATCCTTTTATAATATGTAAATAGTCCCTTGTGAGAATCTTCCTATGATTACATATTGATATCTTTTATATATTGTACTTAACTCCCTATCAAGATGGACCATAATTAAACCTATACTATTAAGAAATTATGTTTAAATACTTTTATGCAATTAGGTCTCTGCCCTTACATGAAGTGCAATCACCTTCCAAGATATTAGTTACCATATTCAATGAGAAGATAACTTGTTTCGCTCTTTTACTTATGCTAGAAGTATTGTGTCAGACTTTTATAGACTCCGATTCTCTACATTTTTTTTAGATATAAAGAGATTAGTATTTCAAAAGATAAGTTATTAATAAGGCTAATTACTAAAAAAATATTCAAACTTCGATGAATTTTACGATTGTAGCCTAAAATTTTAAAAGTGGTAATAAAATAATCAATTTTTAAATTTAATCTATAAACAGTGCTGATGTACATTTGCCATCTAGAATATAAATTCCACGTAAGAAAATTATTTGCTTAAAAATTAAAATGATTAATTAAAAAGAAAACATAAAATCAAAAAATCATACTTTGTTACCTGTCTTTCTCCTTTTTGTTTCTTTATTAATATCTAGCTTCTTTGTTTTTCCTACATCCTCCCTAGTGACCTCCCTCCCTTTGCTCTTAACCTCACCAACTTGCAAGTAATTAACATCGCTAATAACTTCTTGTCGCATTCCCTCCTGTTATTGGATTTGTAATTGAACGCAATCTCTAATAATTTTCCATCCAAATCTCATCTCCAACTTATGTCTTCCTCCCACATTTGTTTCTCTCCTACATATATTTCTATGGATCATCCGGTTGTGAGGGGATTTGGTGCCTTATTTTGTTACAACTTTCTGAGGTGTTTGTCAAGGTTAATCTCAGCTTCTCAAATTTCATCTTCTACTAGATTTGCATTTTTCGTATTTAATTAATGCCACTATGAAGCAACTTATCAGTCAAGACATCTCAATTTGCAATTATTTTTGTTTCCAAATTTGCAATTTTTACATTTCGCTTCCATTGAGTAACCTCAATTTTGGCTTTTCAAAAGGTGAATTAATCATTTTTCTTTTACCCTTTTGCTAAGTTGGAATCCCTTTGTCTTTAATATTTCGTTAGTATCCAAGTGTTCATAGAACTTCTTCACAGAGGATAATCATAATCAATCTATCTTTCCAAATGTTTAGTGTCTAGCATTTGTAGATTCATAATCAATATTTTGCATTTTGTTGGAAATTAACAAATGTTATGTGCGAGTGTCACATTTTGACATGTATGGAAATAATAATATGAAGAAGGAGACAATAGATAACAAATGAAACAAGTGGTTGGCATTCATTCTTTTTCATTCTTCTAGTTCTACTTTATATCAATGAGAAATATAGATAAATAGGGAGTACATTATTTTTTTGAGAAATTTTTTCTTTGAGAAAAATAAAGAGTATGTTAACAATATTAAAGTTGATAACGTTGTGGTTGTTTTTCATTATAAACATATAGAATTTATTCAAGTGGGAATTTAAATGAAGAGCCTATTTTGGGTTAATAGAGATATAACTTTGCCGTTCTTTATGGTAAACTTTACTATAAAAAGATATAGTCTTCTTTCCTTTTTCTTGGAAAATTTGATTGTTGGTTATTCTTTTAGATGATTTAGAGGTGCTGACATTGATGGGTCATTGACCTTGCATATTTAAACAACAAAAGCCATTTGGTTTAGGAGGGGACATAAAGTTATATATATTTAGGATAAGACTCAGCTAATAACTTGAATGTACTATGCACATTACTCTTACCAATGATCTATAGTTACTTACAATCCAAAAGCAACTCCAAATAATTAAGTTTTTACCATATTATACACTTGAGGTACGAGGTAGACGTCTAAATAATAAACATAAACATTATACATTAGAGATAAGAACAATTAATCCACACACACACACACACTCCATTTTACATTTATTTTGGCATTAGCCCATTTGTGTTTCTTATAAAAAAAAAGTTTTAATCGAACCATTCACTTTTTGTATTGCATTATAATGACATTATCTCATTTATATTAGATATTTTATCTTATAAATTTATCCAAAAAAAGAAAAAGCATATTAAACCTCTGTTTAATGCATGTTTATGTTTTTGAAAGCATATCTTATATGATTTCTATTATTCTAGTTTTACCTGTTTACTTATTTAGTTTTGCTTACTAATATTAGATTTCATTTTTTATTAGAAGGATTCATACTTTCATATTTGTATTATTATAAAATAAGTTGGTGTAGTTAGCAAATTCTACCTTTTTGCCTATCTAGATTCTTGCTTTCAATTTTGTACTGTAAATATATTTCGTTAAAAACTAAGCATGTTAATTTTAAAAGGAGTGTGAGAAGATAAAGGATATAGAGTAGTATCTATATTTTACAAATTTCTTAAAGAGTCGATGAGATATTTAAAATAGTTAAGCTTACACCATAATAAGGACATGTTGGCAATGCTTACCTGAAATGTAAGAATTTAGCTACCATAATGTTAAAGTCTATTACGAGCATAGATATAAGAACCCTACACTAGTCTATAAAGAATTTTATTGTGATATTCGTAATAATTTTACAACTAGTACACATTAAAATATGAGTATGAATAATGAAGGGTTGTTCTAAGTTCAAGTCAAGCAAGATGATGAAGATTTCATTGTTATATAAATTAGTGAATTTGGAGCTGATTCAGTTGAAGACATGATATATACAACTAATGGTAAAGAATATGTCACTATAAGTGCAAATGAGAAAAAATGTGCCAAGATAGTAAATAGTGGGTTTGGATGCGACAATGTTGTCAACGAGGATGGAAGCAGTTTTAAAGATTGTGATTAAGAGGTCACTTATTCAAAAAATTTAAAAAGCCAGGAAGGGAGTTCATATGGTTGGTGGAGTGATATGAGGATCATGATGCGAAAGTTTAATTACTAATTTGTAGTGACGATAGATAGTAAAAGGCAGTTTTTCACAAGGAAAAAAAACAATGTATTTAATCCAAAAGTGGATAAGGACTTTTAGTTTGAAATTGGCATAAAGTTTAAACATGAGATATAGTTTATGGGAGCAATTAGAAACTATGTAATTATTAATTGATATGATTTTTTAATGCCAAGATTTAGTATAAGGATGGAGACTATTAATAAGCCATAATGTCCTTTTAGGGTATATGCTAGCTAGATTGGAAATGAAAAAAATATTTATTGCTAAGTGTTGGACCCCGTTTCCGGAGCCCAACACCTTGAGCTTATATTCCTGATGGGTCACTTACTGTCATTCCACAATGGTGGAGAGCGCACACTAGTCAAACCCCAAAAATCATAAGTTGACTTCTTCAAAGAAATTGTAACCCTTAGCCTCTAGTTTGTTTTGAAGCACGAATCACCTATATTGGAGTTCTACAACTCAAGATATGCTTAAAAAGCCTAAAAGGGCTCATACCTCAAACATGCTCCCCTAACCGACCTCTCCCTTACTATAAAGCAAACTTCCTAAAATTAACTCCAAATGGTACCAATTTTTCAGGAGAGAAAGATAAACATCTTAGGAAACTATTGGTCTAAGAGTCATCTCAATTGGAGGTCGGATGAGGGAGTTATTCCCAAAAGATCAGACCATGTTTACACCCAAAATCAATTTGAACCTCTCTTGGCGCGATCATCATAACTTTCAATCAAGAGGTCCGATTGAGTTCGTTTTTGGACCATTAGAAAGAAGACAGCTAGACCTACAACTCTCATGAAGACCACAAAACGAGATTCAGCCTCTAACAATGTCAAAAATCACTATTTATCCATTGAATGTCTGTTAAATAGACATCCATGTCCGTTTAACGGACATGTATCGGGTGAAGGATGCCAAAATGACCCGAGAAGGTCCGTTAAATGGACATGCATGTCCGTTTAACGGACATTGACTGGCCAAGGAGGGTTTTTACACCCGAGAAGGTTAACGGACATTGGGGCTCCCCAAAGCCTCCAATGGCTCGCAAAAGCTTCCCATCTTCAACCTAACATCATAAACACTTATACACTTCCGAAAATCACTTATTCTAAAGCCTAAACACTTCATAACAACCCAAACAACACATTCATCTCACAAAGTTTTCCAATCTCAATCAGCAAATTCATCAAAACCACAAATTTCAAACATTCATCCAAGCTGTTACAAGCACAAACCCATGTACAACATCCTAACTTGTAACGCCCATATCTCTCTATTCCGACATCCAAAAATCACAAACTTCATATCGTTGAAAAGATCAAAAGATATTCTATAACTTTTAAGAAGACAATATACATCAATTCTTCCTAGAAAAATCCCAGAATTTCACTTGAATTCAGCACACATTCCTACCCTTATGAAAGTTTAAGACAAAACAATGTAAAAACTTGAATTGGCATAAACAACATAATGCATGTGTATTTCATTCCCATCAAAATAAGTGTTTTACAATGCTTTAGTAGGCATTTCAAGCCACTTACATCATAATCCAAAATACAAACTTAACAAAAGTAACATTTTCCCAAAATGCATCTAAAGCATTGGTTTACAAAAGTCAACTTGAAATACAAAATAAGACAACTCTTGAGTAATGCCTTTATGCTCAATCCTCGATCTCGTGCTCTTCACCTGGAGATGGGTCGGAATGGGAGGGGGTGAGCTTACGCTCGTGGGTAACACATTTATATTCGGTAATAAGCAAAAACCATTAAAACATTCATGATCATGGCAATTTCTCACAAAAATTCATAAAATACGCATTTCTCAACTTTGTTAAACCGAAATCACAATTCTCATAAGTCAAGCATTTTTCAAACTTGTCAATACATGTAAACACACAAACACATCACAA
>JAOTBA010000002.1:13891555-13903276 GCA_025629845.1 Erythroxylum squamatum
GAGGACGTTCTGGCCAACACATTTACTAACAGTACACCGAACTTCACTCCAGAATTTGAACATCTTAGAGACTCAATGACCGGTCGGCTCCTTCGGATCACTTAGTTTGGAACAAACATCAGATCAATTGGAGCTCTATAGCTTAAGATATCTCCAAATTACTAAACCATGTTCAAAAAGATTTACATTTAAACTCTTTTACTCGGTCAGTCCATTTTCAATCGATCGCTCTTTGAATATCAAAACCAATCACTACGGTAGGGAACGATAGAGAAATGTATGAAGGATTCAACACTTCAGAAGTCAGAACAATTAGATATCGGTCGGAGCCAATACCAAGCAGAGGGATCGGTCGGCCGAACCGCTCGACCAATTGTCAAAACAAAGAGGAACAGTCGGTCGGCCAATTGCCAAAATAAAGAAGAATAATAGTCGGTCGGCCGAAGAAGATCAATCAGAATTAGAAAAGAGAGCTCGGCCAACGCACGACCGATCAGTCAATCAGAAACAAAATCAATCGGCCCAAAGGCCAAAGATCGGTCGGTAGACTTGTGATCCAAAAGGGTAAAAGGAGGTCGGTCAGTTAAAGATTAAAGTCGATCGCTCAGAGAATCAAGTCGATCGGTCAGAACAGAAAGACGGATCAATCGGTCAGAACAGAAAGATGAATCGATCGCCAACTTCTAATATGCACACTGTTGACTCAAGAGTTCCAAATTTCACTGACTTAGTATCGATGGAGAGCTCTAGAACTTTCAAACATTCAAAACCACATTCGGTCCCTAAAAAGGGTGAAAACCGTTCGTTAGTTTTATGCTAAACAACATCTGAATTTCAAAACCCATAACTTTCCACTCCCCTAGCCAAAGTGTCATACTTTCGATCAATGAAACGATCAGAATACAGTTTACAAATTTCAGAAAGGCCATAGAAATCAATTTTACCTCTACTCAGACCAATTTTCAAATTTTTACACTCATCCGATCACTCCTTTGAAATCCGTTAAATCCTCATATAACCTTGCCCATGACACAAGCAGAAACTTCGCAGATATTAAAACATCGCAATTTATGCAATTAACTAATACTTTCAGATATAGATATGAATCGTACCTATTTAATCTTCCGCTTCTTCAATTCATCGAGAATACTAAGCTGTCTCGCAACACCAGACCCGATCATCACCTGCTCAAGAGGGATGAGTTTTATATTCGGCTCTTTAGGGGAGCAAAAAGGCGAGAAAGCAAAAGAGTGAGAAAGCCAGGTGAGAGAATAAGCAACTTGCACCAAGAATAGAGAGAAAGGAAGCTACGAGAATGATAGAGAAGGAGACAGAAGACAATACTTATTTGGCTTTCTCATTTGCAAGGTGTCGAAAATCTGGTGGAGGCATTAATGCTCAAAGAGTGTTATGAAACCTGTCATGACACTTGCCAATAATTTATCTAATAACTTTATAGCCACTTACCTCCACTTGATTTATCACTTAATTTTGTAATCCAATTGTCACCCATCACTCCAATATCTCCCAACCATAATTCCTAAAATCATGTATCTCATTTTCAGTGCCATGGGACAATAATTGACTACTACCAGTACCAGTTAATCCGCCTCTTGGCATTTTTCCTGGTTCAGGAACTTCCCCATAATTTTAGGAAAATGTTTCCTCAAATTCATCAAAATTGTTAAAAACACTAATTTCACTTCCCAAATCAATTTTCAATACGAATAACCCATAAATCTCAAGACCATCACGTCTATTTCCCATTATACCCGGACTGTCAATGCATGTGCACTTATTGCTATATGCAGGGAGCTAACGAGTCACGTGCAGAAATTCCTTATAGGATGCATGAGCATGAGATGTGCTGACCCAATTTCTCTGATTATTCACACGTATATCAAATGTTTAGGGTTCTATGGGAACGGGATGTTACAATACATGTCCTTAAAGAACCTTTTGTAAATTCATTCTAGCAAATGACAAATTAAATAGTATGTTTGGACCCAAAAGAACTCTAATGATAGGAATAAAGTTGGTTTCACTTACAGAAATACACATTCGATGCTAAGATAATTTTTGTTAAGGGCAAGCATTTATATGTTGAGACTATACATAAATCATTACATGAATATGATGCATATTATAAATTTGCACAAAATCACATGCTCATCCATCATCCTCTAGGTTCTAAGAAAAAATATTTATGCTTGCATTTATGAGTCACATTCTAAACTTAGAAAGTATAACATTCAAGGCAAACATAGGCATAATTATTGTGCAAAGTCATCTCAAAAGAACTCACAAAATTATTCTCAATTAAATTCATAAGTATTATAGGTCTCATTGTAAGCATAAAGGCATGATACATGCTCCTATTCAATATAGGTTTAATAACTGCTTTCAAGGACCTAAGTTTGTATGGTACTTAGAATATATTAATTTTTTTTGTCTTGTAAGTCAATATCAAATGGAATCAAATGAATATCAATAATTAGTATCATCTCCATAAATATCAAATGAGAAACACTGATTGTATCTCCAACAATTAATTTTTAAAAAAACACCAAGATTCCTTATATGAATCGAATAAAAAATTGGTATAAAAGATCAATTGTTAAACTAAGATAGGAAGAACATGATGCAACTATTGATGATATATAGAAGGATCTAACCACTTACTATATTAATAATATTTTAGACGTCTACTTAATATGCATATTTAGGGAGAGAGAGTATTGCTGCATGTGCCTAAGAGGAGAGAAACATATACTGAAATTGGTGCATGATAATTATAGACATTGCCTTTTGATTTTATAAATTTTTTGTATGTATTATTTGCCCATATAATAGAATTTTTAAAAAGGTAGAGAGAGAGAAAAAAACTTATTTACGTTTACATATACACTTTTTAATGTTAAAAAAGGGAGAAAGAATAGTGATATTGAAATTTGACCATATTATGATACACGAATTAATAAGAAGCATGCATTACATATTGTTTTAGCATAGGCAGAACTTACTCAACTTCATTTATTTTTCCAATATCACCAAATATTTTTATAATAAAAGGAGGAGATTATAGTGATAATAGTAAGTTAATATATGAAAGATCTGGTTAAATACAAGAGTAAAGTGAGTGAAAGAGCCATCTAAATCAATTAAGCAATCAAAAGATGAAGAAAGTAAGTAAAGTGGAGCACAAATGCCATTCAAAGTCAAGAATAAAAAATAAGGAGGAGTCAAGTATATCAAGACTTAAATAAATCACTGTATTCTTTCTTATAATCTTATCTTGTTCATTTTAATGAATTAAAGATCTAATTATTGTATCATCATTTGCACATAAGACATACGCTCAAATTATTTCATGATAAAGAGGAGATTTGTTTTTATCTTTAACAAAAATCTCTTATTGTTAAAATAAAAATTTGGGAAACTTTTAAAATGATTTGAAATTAATTTTTTATAAAAAGATTAGGTTTTGATCTTTGAAAGAACTTAAGAAATACTTAAAATGTTGTTTCAGGAAGTTTGGTTAACAAATGTCATTATTTGAGCAATAAATATTAAGATTTTGGATATAATATCTTTTAAAAATATATACTGCTAGTTTATGTTCATATTGGTTTACTAATACAAAATGGTCGACTAATGTGTAAAATAATCAACTAATTTTACTATTAATAGTCATTTTAACAACTAATTTTTGCTTCTAACAACTACTTGGAATGTTTTAAGTATAAAATAAGTCAAATATGAGTTGCGAGAAGTAGGTTAGATATGTTAGAGAATTGATATATGCCTTAAGAGATTAGAAATTGTGTGTTTATATAAACACACAATTTCTAATCTATATATATATAGGGATGGAAATGGGTCGGGTGGGGCCTCAACTCGATCGGCCCAATTTTTTTAAAAAAATTAAAAAATAACATCGTTTTTAACAAAACGATGTTGTTCTGTACCTTACCATGGAGCCACAGGCCCAAAAAGCACCAGCCCAAGCCCTACCTGTGGCTTGGTCGGGCCAAGCAATCTCGGCCTGTGATTGAGTCAACCTAGGCTATAGTCAGACTAGGTTGAGCCTGGTCTGACAAGCCGAGCTACATTTGCCATCCCTATATATATTGAGCCTTTGTTGATTGTGTGAGCAAGAGAAAGAGTTTTTGAGTCGTATATTTGTTGTAATTTGAAAATTTTTTGGGGATTAAATTTGTGAGAATTCTTCTTAATCTTGAACATGAATTGTAAAAAGGTTACTCCTCACTTGTGGCAAAGCAAAATGATTACAAGAGTTTTATTTTCCCATGAAAAAAGATATTATATGGAGAGTTGCTCTTCATCCATTAAAAGAAGAAGATAATGAATTATCAAGTGGAGTTTGTGAGGAGCAGATGTATGCCAAAGGTTGTTTTACCAAACTAATATAAATTGATTTTGCAATTTCTTTTCCTTACGCTCTTTATTATTGTTTGTTTGATTGCAATTAACAAAATTTCTATTTCTTATCATCATTCTATTTAAAGTTTATTGGGATACAATGTTAAGCAATAAAAGTAACAAGTTTTTATTTTTATTTGAAAATTAAAATTAAGAAATAAAAATATTAATATTAATAAAAATATAGGAGTAAAACCAAGCAATCAAATAACAAATATTATTACTTTAGTTGTGTTGATTAAGTAAATATTATATTAGTACGATGCTTTTTGAATTAAAAAGGAAATTACCATAATTTTTTCGACTTATACATCAAGAGTTATGATTGAACTTTATTTATTTGTATTATATTTAACAATGAAAATGCTTAATTATATCAAATTGTAGAAGAGTCACACGAACATATCTAATGTTAGTTAAACATTGAATATACATAATAAATGTGTTATTTAATACAAGTATCAAAATATGTAATCACAATTAGATACTCCAATATGATGATCAATAAATAAGTGTTTCTCTTTATTTTTAAAAAAATTTACATGTATAATAAGTGAAACAATTATAATATTTTATTTTATAACATAATTTTTAAAAAAATTAATATATTTGACCCAATCTCTCTCTTCCAAATAAATGAGTTCTAGAGATCAAAAAGATGGAGATAAAAAATGAAAAGCACATTATTTATAATATAAATATTTTATTTAAAATTAAATGAGTACTTATAAACTATTAAGATAAAATTTTCAAGTTTTAAATGTTAAATATTTATATAACTAATAATTAGCAATTAACACGTATTTGGCCTTATCGATGTGAAAAGGAATCTTTTGGTCGTTCTACTTATATTTATATCAATATAATTTTATATTCTACCCCTTACAATATTAATAACAAAATTGTAATTCCTTATGAAAAACAAATAGAAATTTGATAAAAAATTATTTATATATCTTTTTAATTTTTATTTTACTTTTCTAATATATCTAAATCATTTATGAGTATATTTTGTTATTATAAAGAAGACGATATATTTCGTAAATTAACAAAATTGGCAGAGTTTTTGGGAAGAGAGTTAACAACGACAAGAATTTATTAATACACTTTGAATGGTAAGAAAATGAAAATGAAGCTATTAAAATAAGATTGATAAGTAATTAATAAGCATACAAGTAAAACAATAACAATGAACAAAAAGTTATGTTTTTTTAGTTAAAAATAATTGAAACAAAAAGTTAAAAGAAATACATTTTTAACTAATCAAGAATTAAAAAAGTCTATTAAATTGGATTAGTCGAATCAATTGATAACAAAATTTTGTGGAGAGGTTAGAATTCAATTATTTTAATCTTTTCTAAAATAAGAATTAGATGATGTAAATCAAAATTTGTACTGTTTCTTATATTTTAAGTTTGATATCTCAACTATTTAAAGCTTGGGAAAAAGTGAAAATAAAGATTTAAATCCTTCATGTCAAACTTAAAGTTGATTTTATTGATGTGTATTTGAATTGCCAAATTTTACTACAGAAGTATATTAGATCACTTGAGCGAATTGAGATAAGTTGGTGAGGGTGTGTTATTTTTTTTTAAAAGGAAAGCTAGCATGTTAATATGTAAATTCCATTGATGCGTTATTCATCCCAGGGCCATTCCTAACATTTTATAGGTCCTAGATAAAGTAAAAATAAGAGCCCTAATAAATTGACAATATACAAATATATAAATATTAAAAGAATATTTTTATTATTAAAATTTAATATCTATACATAATGGCTTAAGTTATAAAGCCGCAAACTTAACAAAATACTAAATGATTATAAGCTAATAATATCTTACAATGGTTAACAACAATAAAATCATTAAAAATAGTATCAGTAATAACAAAATAGTAGTAGTATCAATCAAACAATAATAATATATTTCAAAATACTAAGAGAATTGCATTAACAAGCACACAAATGATCATAATTTATTAAAAACAATTTTTGTGCATTTTTAAATGCAAAATCATTAATAACAGTATCAAAATTAATATTGTCCAACATATCCTTCTCGATGCATAAAATAGTTAAATCATTTAACATTTTTTGTGACATTGATGATCTCAAGTAGATTTTCAATAATTTTAACTTTGAAAAACTTCTCTCAGCTAATGCTATGGTCATAAGTATGGTTAAAAGAATTCGATTAGCAATTGAAACATTTCGATAACAATCTGCAGCTTTAACAAATTCAAAATTTTCAACTGATGACATGAAGTCATTTGCAACACTTTTAATTAAAAAAAGATAATCTAAATCCATATCTGGCATATTATTATGAGAAAAGTAGTTGTAAAATTAGTACAACTTTTTCTTAATTCATTATCATCCAATGATCTCAACTTCTTTAAATCAAATAATAATCAAAAAATATTTTCAAATGTCGTTAATTGTTCAAATTTATTCTTCAACAAAGCAATTGTCATATCTACAACAACTAGAAAGTAATTAACTCTAAAAGAATCCTCAACTGATTGTATTTACGTCATGATCATTTTCATCAAATTGTCTTTTCCTAATAATACAATATCTGGTTGAACATGTAAGCTCTACACTCATCTCATGTGCAAGACTTTTGGTTGATACTAGAGGCAAACCCATGATTTCTATATTTCTAAAAAATACCATCACACCTTCTAATTGGTCTATGGTAACATCAATGTATGTAGATTTAGACTGCAACTGTTTATTCACCGTGATAATAGCGAATAAAATATCATACCAAATAACCATACTAGGTAAAACTCAAAACTCTCAAGTACATTAACCAGACTTTCCACTTCACTCTTTCACTTGTCATCATCACAAGATCTAAATAATTCCATCAAAGCCAATTTTATTTTAGGAGCTTGAAATCTAATAACTTTAACACTTTTTATTCAACTCTCCTAACGAGTGTTAGACAATGATTTCATGGTTAATCCTAAAACATTATCGAGTAAAACATTCCACCTTTTAGGAGAACTTAAAAATAAGGCATATATGTGTTGCAAAACCAAAAAATGAAACAAATTTAACACAAGAATGTGTCATATCACTACGAGTAAGATTAAGATTATGACAAGCATATGACATATATAATGCTTTTGGATTTATTTCAAGTAATCACTTTTGAACCCCTTGGTGTTTTCCCTTTATATTAGAATCATTTTCATAACCTTGACCCCTCATATTATGGACGTTAAGATCAAGAGACTTAAATGCATTCAATAATTTATTGAAAAGTCTTAATCTAGATGTGTCATCTACCTTCAAGAACTCTAAAATGTAATACTATATTTTAATTTTTTTATTTGGCATATTCACATATTGTACTAACAGACTCATTTATTCTTGATGGCTTAAATATGAGGTACAATCAAGAATAATAGAAAAGTAGTTCACCTCTTTAATGATCCTTATGATATAACTTCTAACACTATAGGCCAAAAGAGAGATCAATTCATTTCGAATTTTTTGACCAAGATAATGATGATGAATTTCATAATTTTGAATGTGTTTAACATGATCTTGCATTATTACATCAAATTCAACAATCATCTTAATCAATCCCAAAAAATTACCATTATTATCATGGTATAGTTTCTCATTGGATTCTTGAAAAGCCAAATTATATTTAGGAAGACATTTCACAATAAAAACTATTATTATCAAAACTTGTCTCTTTTGGAATTTATTATTGAAAATCTTTATCAATTGTTTTAATTTTTCCTCAATCTTACTCTTAATTCATTCCAAGGCTTCATGTTAGTTATATGCTCAACATTATTCTCGTGTTCTTTGAATCTCTCACTAAGATGCTTCCAATCTCTAAATTCATCATTTGCTAATACACTTTATTTGCTATTAGGTTTAAACAACTTACAACAAAAACAATACACCTTATCTATATTTTTAGTAAACCAACCATTTTCTATCACTAATCTCTCCATTATCCAATTTTATAGAATAATAAAAAATAAAAATGTCGAGAGATATTGTCTAAAGAAAACACAAGATTCAATTCTCTCATAGGCCCTTTTTCAACTAAAATTTCCCTTACTTTATTATCATAATTATCCTAATTTCTAGGATCATAAATATCCAATATATAGATTAATTGTTCATCTGCCCTTAAATTTTCTAAATTGGATGCATTTTGGACATGATTATACTCACTCAAATTACTAATATTCTTATGAATATGAATCTCATCACTTAATTTTTCTTTATATTGTTCAAAATTATCTTCACCTAATTCATTAGGATTCTTATTAGAGGAGCCTATTCTTTTAATAAATTTATTAATTGTTCCTTTTTGAGATTCTATTAATTATTTTTACTTGTTTTTTTCTTACTTTTTTCACTTCCAAACAAATGCTTTTTAGGCAACAACATCTAAACCAATTATAACATGATTGGACTAGGAAAAATAAACAAAAGCACTAGTATACAATTGGAATAAGTATGCAGGTACAACAGAACACCAATAGGTCAATAATATATCACAAAGATATATCAATGATATTATATCTGTGACAGAGAAAAAAATAAAGAGCAAAATTTAATAACCTATATTAAAAATGAAAAAAAATAAAGAACAAACATTTATGATAAAAGCTATCATATTGAAAATCTAATTTCAATGTTTCAAATAATTTTAAAACATCAAAAACTAATAGTGATTTAACTTTTCATCAAAGAGAATAGATATTTAAATTATAATTGATCTAATCATCATGAAGGTAATAGTTCAAAGAAAAAGAGAAACCAATTCTCTTTTTGACAATGGATATATATGGAGAAGTTATAATAATCTTATCAAAAATAAATATGATAAGCTGGAGTACAGTTGAATTACAATGTATCTATTGTAAAAAAGAGAATTAAATATTAAATAAATTTTAAAATTAATTGAGAAAATAATTTCATTTTAATTTTTATATCATTTTTATTAATAATATTTTCTTAATTTTATTAAATTAATAATTTAATAAATATTATAATATAATATAATCAATTTTTAAATCTCAGGTTGTGATGGTTACTGGATAAAAAAATTAATTTTTTATCCTAATTTTTAAAAAAACTAAAGTTTTTATGCTTCATGTATTTAAAAAATTCATTGCTACTATTATTTTTGTTACCTTCAAAGTTATCTCACCCATTAAATAAGCATTCGTGAAAATTTTATACATGATTCAGTGAATTGATTATTAAGATTATTGTATTTTTGCATTATCAAAGTGCCACAATAACTTTTTTAACATCAAATTAACCTCACCCACTTGATTTTTTATTTACAAATTGTTCCTTCCTAAAATAGAATTATGAATAAGAATAAAGTTCCCTAATTAGTGTCTATCAAGCTCCCAAATTGGTGTAGGGACTTATGCATATTTTCTTATACAAAATTTTGGTTTTCATTTTTTGAATAAAAATTATAAATCAATAAGTAATTAAATTATTCCTATTTGTATTTGTTAAAAATTAGATCTATGTCAAATTTTAAAAGGATACGAACACATAACTTTTTATAATAAATATTTTGTGACAAGAATATGATAATTTATTCATTATAAAACTTAATTTATAAAAGTTTCATAATTTATAATTAATTTTGACTTAAATAATATTTTCTACAAAACTTTGATTTTTTTGTGTTCAAATAATTTCCTAATATAAAATTATGAATAAGAATAAAGCTCTCTAATTTACGCTGTCCAAGTTAAAATAAAACTCCTTAATAGTAATTATGATTAAGTACTGTGATTGAATAATTATAACATAAAAAGAAAACAAAAATAATCAACAATTTTTTAGGAGTAACATTGTTAGAGGAACAAGAGTAACATCAAATGGAAATAATATGTAAAGGAGGAAAAAAAAGAAATCTAAGAGGATTCAAATTTGGTTAACAAACCATATAATCATGTCCATAAAAACATTGTCAAATGTTGTATATATGAGCAAATATTGTCATATGAGACAAATTAATTATAATGTATTCAAGTATTTAGTAAGTTGACAAATACAAAGAAAAACTAGAAACTTTACCTTTAGATTGTTACTTATAAGTTAGAGCCAAAAAAAATCTTTTACTGCCAATTCTGAAGTGAAAGTGTCCTAGATTACATGCTGATGGAAATAAAAAAGCTAGAGGGCAA
This sequence comes from Erythroxylum squamatum, assembly GCA_025629845.1. Classification (NCBI taxonomy): domain Eukaryota; kingdom Viridiplantae; phylum Streptophyta; class Magnoliopsida; order Malpighiales; family Erythroxylaceae; genus Erythroxylum; species Erythroxylum squamatum. The sequence continues at coordinate 13,902,191 of JAOTBA010000002.1, forward strand.
GAACTACACAATTGCCTAAAAAAAATTATAAATAGATCAACACAAAAAAGCCAATGGCTAAATTTGGAAGTTAAAAAGCTAAGCTTCCTTTCATAACAAGACTCTCGCCGAAAGAATTTAAATCTCTCCTAACACTTACAGGGCGTTTGGTTCACCTGCAAGAATATATAAGGAATGGAATGGTGATTCTTAAGGAATAGAATAGAAGAGAAATAAAATATAATATGTATTATTTAGTTTGGTTTATTCCTAAGAATTTCTAATGATGATGTAATGCTAATGTTTGGTTTGAAAACATAAATTTAGAATGACAAAGGAATCACTAACAAAAAAACTAGAATATCCATTAGTCCTAATAATAATAAGAATAACAACAACAACAACAACAACAACAACAACAACAACAATAATAATAATAATAATAATAATAATAACCCATTTGGAATAGATAAAGATAGGGGGAGGATGAGTTTACTTATTCCCCAAACTTAAGGAATAAGTACACCCTTGGATTATATATTCTGTATATTTTCTTTAACTAAACAAAGGAATAACTTATTACTAAGAATAGATCAGGAATAGAATGATGATTCCAGTCCACCAAACACCTCATTAAAGTCTCTTTCACTTCTTTAACACAACCATTAATTAAGTTTTTTTATAAGACTGGGCCTGAACAGGTGCCCCTTTTGCCGTTGCCTACGATCGGGCTTGATACATCCTCTATTATATCGTTTTTGTATTTCAAAGACACATTATAAAATTATTATTATTATTATTATTATTATTATTATTGTACACAATTATTGATCGGCAGAACTTTATTCTCTATTATTTTCATATTCAATTCATTTTTATATGATTTATTTTTACTAACTTTAAGGCCTTGAGGTGAATCAGTCTTTTATTTCTCACAGCAGGGACTGGCCCAATAATGTAGCGCCCCCTTACCGTAGGGTACACACCGGGACGCCCGCAGATCATTCCGGTACATATCCTACGACAAGGATGAGCTACAAACAATCACTACAAACACTTCACATGGCATCATAATAAAACATCAATATAAAAATCACAATGTTTTTG